>VZUI01096593.1:0-95620 GCA_013401135.1 Cettia cetti
TCCTCTCCTCTCCTCTCCTCTCCTCTCCTCTCCTCTCCTCTCCTCTCCTCTCCTCTCCTCTCCTCTCCTCTCCTCATAAATTATCTATATATTTCCAGTGTCTCTGCTGTCCATGGTGATCTCTTATGGATTTGGAAACGATGCTGCCTTCTTGAAAAGCAGCAGCTAGCAGATGGCATGAGAGGAACCATGGGATTCTGTTAGTTTGATTTTCAGGAGAAAACTTTGGTTATGCATCCAGCCAGGAGCCACAGGCATAATCCCAGGAAGCAGGGAGCAGTCCCAGCAGCAGCGTGCAGACACACGGCAAGAGCTCCTCCATCACATCGAGGCACTGACCTGTCGGGAAGCAAAAGCATGTTTGTTACCATGCCTGTGTTTTGTGCCAATTAGGAGGCAGTTACACTGAAAAATGTCTCTTTGATGTAAATCTCTTCAGGTAGTGAATGTTAAACACCACGCACTGCTGGGTAGTTGTATGATTTTGCAGGATCGGAGCCTGCATCCAGGAGTAATTAGCAAGACTGTGCCAATCTTCAGTCCGTGTACTGGACTGCTGGGCCTGATGCTAGGGCTACACAGTGGGATGTCGTAATTAGCAGAGATGCAACACGCAGAATAATTGGGAGGATAAGGAAATGCCACTGAAGTTTATATAAGGGGGAAAATTTCCTTAGATCTAGACAATCTCGTGTCACCATGAAACTTTCGGCTCTTCTTTCGCGGGGATGTGCCAGAGCACAGCTATTAAAAAGTGGTAATTTCGGTTTCGCTGTGATGTGGCCGTCATTGCCTGGGGAGCGAGGAGGGCCCGGGGGCTGTGCCCGAGAACCCCTGCCGGCGGGGACGGGCGGGGACGGGGACAGGGATGGGGACAGGGATAAGGGTTAGGGATCGGGACAGGGTTGGGGACAGGGAAGGGGACAGGGATAAGGGTTAGGGAAGGGGACAGGGATAAGGGTTAGGGATGGGGACAAGGATGGGGTCAGGGATGGGGACAGGGATAAGGGTTAGGGATGGGGACGGGGACAAGGGACAGGGTTGGGGACGGGCTCAAGGGACAGGGTTGGGGACGGGCTCAAGGGACAGGGTTGGGGACGGGCACAAGGGACAGGGTTGGGAACGGGCTCAAGGGACAGGGTTGGGGACGGGCTCAAGGGTCAGTGGAGCCCACCCCGCCCCGGCGCCGCCCCCGGGGCACCGCCCGCCGCTTTCGGTTTAGGTTTCGCTTTGAGTTTCGCTTTCACTCCCGCCCGCCCGGACCCAGCACCGAGGCAAGCCCCGCGCCTTTCCCAAGCCTTCCCCTGCCCCCTGCCTCCCCCGGCCCCGGTGCCCGGCCCCCTGCCCTGCTTTCATCCCCTCGGGGTGCGCATTGCTTGGGTGCTTCCCTGCAGCCCCGCGCTGCTCTCGGCACTGGGGCCTGCTCGCTTCCTCTTTGTGTGTGTGTGTGTGTGTGTGTGTGTGTGTGTGTGTGTGTGTCAAAGCCGAGTCTAGACCCGGCTTTGGCAGCTGCTCTTACTCTCGGGGCGCTCCCAAAGCTCTGCCGGCGCCCCGCTCCCCATGGCGGTGCAGCCATGGAGCCACTGGTGGCCCCTGAGCTGCTGCTGCTGCCGGGTGTCCGGGGTGGTTTCGGTGTAAACCTGTGCTCTTCTCAGCAAACGGATGATAAAAGCAAGTTTAATCTGCCCGACTATGGGGAAGGGGCAGGAGTCACTGCTAATTTCCTGGTGAAAATCTGGAACCAGGGACCAGATGTTTCAGTGCATCCCACCCTGAGTGAAGGTCCTGCACTTCTCTCTGCTGAGCTGGTGTGGATCATTGTGCTGTCCTTTCTTCGTGTAGTTTCCCAATTGCTTAATGATAAAATTAAAAACCACCCATAGAAAATACACAGGGCTCTTTCACTTACACACATTGGACTGTGTATATGCAAATGAAAACACAGGAGCCCATGCTTTCGTCCCAATATAGTTCTTTCCAGACCATGGAAAACTTTCTGGGGATTACTTTTATGATATGGACAGCACAGGTGCATGGTGGGATTCTTGAGACTACCCTGTGCAGGCCAGCTGTTGGACTTTGATGATCCCAGGGGGTCCCTTACTGCTCAGAACTTTCTGATTCTATTTTATGATTGTATTCTATGATTCTGTGATCTTTCACCATAAAATTATTTTTAATTTTCCTGTAATCTGCATTTTGAGAGTGGTATTAGACGAGTTCCCTTTGGTAACTGCCACAAGAAAATAGAGATGGCTAAACATGTGCAACACCAGAGCAGTTCGGGACCAGAAATCTGTAGCCACTCTTTCTTGAGGAAGTATTATACAATAAAACTGACTAAACCCCTCACATGTATCTTCTATAAACCAGACCATAAACAATCTGGTTCGTAGAAGTATTTCTTAAATGTCAGTGCTCACTGAGGGACACTTACATTCCTGTACTTTTATTTGTAGATGTCGGAGGATCAGCATGGTGATCTCCCTGCTGGAGAGGGAGGTGATGAAGATGGCTGTGATCTAGTTGATGCAAGGCCAGACAGAAGCAGCAGATTCTCAATTTTTGGAAAGTAAGTTCCTACTTGTACTCCTGTTCTTGTTGTTTTATCAGCTGCCATGGTACCCTTTTAATCAAGGAAACATAAAAGGTTTGATTTGGTGTTCAGTTTGCCATGTCCACAATGTTATTGATGGTCCGGATAGAAAGGTGGTTTATGTTGTATGAATTTAATGTATCTGGTCTGTACCTTAAAGCAATTCTTTTTGGAATCTCCCTAAAGGGAAACCTATAATATCTCCCTTAAATTTTATTTGGCAGCTAAGAGACCACCAAGTTCATTTAGCATCAATTATAGCCCCACATCTTAAACATTGACCTTTGGTGGAGTTGGGAATTGAATATGCCATTAATTATCTATTTTACTGCACTCAGCTCAGCTAATCTCCAGCATCAGTGGAATCCCCTGCTGACTGTCTAAGTTACTTTAAAGCCTGGATCTGCCATCTAGGTTGTAGCACAAAGAAGCCTCACCAAGTCTAGAGATGTAACCCCTTAAAGAACACATGAAAAGCCTTTCATTTTAAAGCATAGTAGTTTCACTGAAGCATAAGCTTACTTTCATTAAGTCAGTGGGAAGCAAGAACTATTTACTGCTCGTCTGTAGTCCTGAAAACACCGGATAAATGTGAAATGCAAAAGATGGAAAATGAACATGCAAAGTTTATAAGTACTGTTGAATGTCAGCAAATGGCTACTTCACATTGGATTTAGTGAGATTTTGCAAGAGATACTTAATGCAAAGTCTAATGCATATACAGAGAGGTTTTGATTTTTTTTTTATGATTGGAAATTTACATTAAAACAAGCAGTATATTCAGAGAGTACATGGCTAATATACTTCTATTTTTGCTGTTTATTCTATGAGTTTAATGGGGTAACAAATTTGTGAGACAAGTGAAGATGTTTTAGTCTTAGAAGACTTTTGATGTGCTGTTAAGCAAATCATTGTACTTTCTATCCCATTTTACCATTCCTCTAACATGTTTCATGATACGTATATGTATGATTAATTTTAACAAATAGACAAATGTAACATTTGTTTCTAAATCTTGTCAAATATTTTTCAAAGGTTTCTTTTCAACTTTATAAAATGTATGTCTTGATATTTGATTTAGTCTTCTTTATAGGAGGTGATATGCTATTACTATTATTAAATTATGCAACTCAAAGTTAATAATTTCCAAAGGAAAGGCAATAATCAGCATTTCTATGACTTTTTTCTAGAAGAAAATTTTCAAATAATTTGGCTATTCATCAGTTTGAGGCATTCATCTTTTGGGAACTCCTTGAAGATGCAATTTGCAACAATTTTCTTTAGAAGTAAAAAATTGCTCAGATTAAATATGAGGTAATTGAGAGAATCCAACTTAGATTTTGTGCAAAAAAATACATTTGAGAAATCTAACAGAGTTTCTTGAAGAAAGTAGTGGCTGCTTAAAGAGGAATGAGGTGCTTGACAATTAAGGTCTTAAAAGTCCAAGCATGGTAACAAGGCCTTTGTGCTACAGAAACTAAAATTCTTTGGCCTGAAGGAAGATAAGAGAGGAATGTGAGAGGACAAAGGAAGATGGGATCTGATCTAAAACCATGATTGTAATAAAGGAGAAAATGAAGAGAGAATGATCATTCTTTGTGCCTCCCAGGTAATTTAGGGGGTTAATCTAGGTACTAATCCTATGAAAAGTTCATGCAGTTGGTTTAAAACAAGTATTAAGGTGTAATGTTAACATAGAATGTCACTGTAGAGTTTAAAGCCAGGGGATATGCTGATGTCAAGATTTTAGGTAAGTTCAGAAGAGATTAGCTGTACGTGTGGAAGAAAATTCCGGATGTTAATATCTTTGGTGAAGATGTTCCTAAGTCAGGTCTCTGTGAGAGTATATTCTGCTTCCATTTTGTTTTGTTTGCTCTCTTCAGACTCATTTCTAGTCAGTACCAGATACCAGGCTAGATGTACTTTTATTGAGCCAGTGTGGCTCTCTGTCCTGATTGCCAAAGCTTCATTTTGGCAGCATGAAGTAATACATCTTAAATAAGGTGTCTAGAAGGTTTTAGAGTGACTACAATTTTATTGTCCCTTTTTTTTTGTTTATCAACCCAGTCTTTACCAGTTGTGAAATTCTCTCAGTTAAATTCTTCACTGCATTTCATGTACCATTGCTTAACATATTAACATATATGTTCAATAGGAACACAAGTAACTTGTGATGTTAAATGAGCACATTAATTTTGAGAGAACAGAGCAGTGAGAAGCTAAATTCAAAGCTGTGCAGAAAGCCCAGCTGTTTCCAGTAGCTTCACAGCTTCAATTTGCCACTCTCTGGCTGTGACTGGAGGTCCACCTTGTCAGAACAGTACCTAGAAACAAATTAAAATCTCACTCACTGCAGCATATTTTTCTCTGAGCAGTCTGTGAGGCTGCTTTACCAAGGAGGCCACGAGAACAACCAGGATGGGCAGACACTTCTCACATCTCAACAATTTAGCAGAATTACCTTCTACATATTTCCTTCTCTTTGGAAAAGTGCTAATATTTAGCTGATGTTGGTGAGAAAAACTGCCTGGTGGGGAAAAGAGTTGGAAGAAGTTTTGGATTAAATCTGCCAGCCGTGTTTGGGTCCGGGGTTTTTTTAGCCACTAGATGGCAGGACGGTATTAATTTTGTGTACTGTGAAAAGAACAAAAAATGGGTTGTGCTGCAGTTGAGCAAAAAAGTTATGTTTCAGAAAGCAAAAATACCATGAAACATTCTAGCAAGGCTGTGCATCAAAAAAAATTTAAAACATGTTTAAATAAAGATTCAGCTAAAGATTTCAAATGTGTATTGTGTTTATTTTTTTTAGCTAACTAATAGAATTTTTCCCAGATTCTCCCAAATTTTCCAAATACAACTTTGGGGTTGTATGTGTTCTCCTTTGACATTTTCAAGGCTTTCAATTAAGTCTTGCTTCTCCACAGGATAATTTAATATCTTCATCTGTGTTTTATTTGTAGATTGGTAGCAGCAAACATATTTTAGTATCCAGGAAAGCTGATGTAACATGAAATGGAATAAAATTGCAGTTGCGCTGTAGAGCTAAGGTTTCTCTTAATCCTAATTAAAGTTGGGTTTTTTTTGAAAAGCTGCACCCAGAAATTCCTAAGGCTTGTTAGACTTGCATTTGCACTGCCAACAATCCTGACTGGTCGTAGGCTTCAGTGAAGAAACAATGCAGAAGAGTTTTGTTATTAGTAGTATCTGGGTACCAGTTTTATGCTAATTTAATTGTATAGAAGCTTTTGTTTTCTGGTTACTTGTATCTGCTCCAGCCCTACTGTCTTGTTTTACAGTCAATATTCCCCTTCTCATTTGGAAACAGAAAACACAGCTTAAATATCTATTTTAAAATCTTTACAAATACTTAGTTACAAATTAAAATGTGTGATTCTATAGTGCCCTCAATGCAGACACATGAAATGGACTTTAAGAAAATCCCACTGAGAAATTTGAGAGGTTTTGTGGGGCATATAGTCACCAAGAATATTTTAGCTGTTTAACACTGCAAATCCAAAAGTATCTGTAAAATATTTATTTCTGTCATGCCACATCACTTTAAAGTTTGAGACTTTTGAATAATTTGAAACTTTCCTGGAAATGCCAGTATGCATCTCACCTTCTATAGTTCAATGGTTGTGATAATTATATTGTTAAGATATCTACCAGGTTTGTAAATTAATATTTAGATGAAAAAGATTCATGAATATATATACCTTTTCTTTTCATGTGCACAGTGTTTATTTGAGTTGCAGGACATCAAAGTGAGTAAGCAAAGATGTTACCAAAGGCTGTCTATTTTAACTTCATGGCTCTTGTCTCAGGACAGCCATACTTCTCAACATAAATAAACTTGTCCTTCAAAGAATATTCATTTTTGAGCTTCATGTTCAGCTGAACCTCAAGTCTGGAGTTGTAAAAGGTGTAGAATCTTTGTTTCAGCTTTGTTTGTAAAGGTGTGAATCTTTGTTTCAGCTAAGTTTTTCTGCTGTTCCTCTGTCTTTTGGGATCTATTTTCCATCCACTTTTCACAGTATCACATTTATTCTGAATTGGAAGGAACTCACAAGGATCTTCAAGTCCAGCTCATAAGTGCCTGTATGGGGATTACCAACAGCTTATTTTTATACTGATTTGTAAAAGAAGCTGCTTTTCAGGCAGGACTTTAATGAAGAACAGCTTCACAGTGATGCAGATCCATATGTTTTCCAGAGTTGTCCATTCGGTTACACGTTTTTCAGTGTCAGAATATTATAGACCTTTCAAAGTAAATATTGCTAAGAAAAGTATCTCTTTTGTCCTTAGCTAGACTAAAAATAGCAGGCTACTTTAAAGCATATAACAGCTGATGAATCATTATCTGAAGTTATGTTCTGGGCTGCAACTCAGATGTCTGAGCTGACCTCCTGTTTCAGCCTCATGTTTCCTTAATGTCTCTAAGGAAGTCACTGTGTGCCTTAGTTTGTCCTGTAAATGGGTGATGATCTTTCCTTTTACTGTCACAGCTCCAAAATTTATCATAATGTAATTTTAATTTTGTTTGGAGTTTTTTTGTTCTGCTTAGTGCAAGGTAAATATCAATTGTTTATGCTCACCTGAAAGCACCAAACAAAATTTCAGAAGTAATTTATAGTCTGGAAAAGTTCCTACAAAGACTATTAAGAGATTGAAACAAGGAACAACAGAGATATTTATTTTTCATTACTTTTTTTTAAGTCAGGCATGGCTTTGGTTGGTTTTGGTTTGGGTTTTTTTTGTTTGTTGGGACAGGGGGGGTTGGTGGGATTTTTTGTTCGTTGTTTTGTTAAAGCAATTTTTGTTAGGTCTGTAACTCAGCTTCTGGAGAACACTGGAGGAGTATTTAACAATGAGTGAAAACTGTGGTCAGTGCTTGTACTATCCCTTGGATGCTTACTGGAAAAGCGCAAGTATCTTGAAATAATTTGTATTCTATATTACAAGAACTCATTGATTCACAATGAGTGAATTCAATATTTGTTTCCAGTCTCCTTAGAGATGTTTTTATGTGAAGTACAGCAAATGCTGGGCTATCCAGGATCTGTATCTGAAGTAATCACAGTCAAGTATCCTAATTACTTTTTAATCTAGCAATTTATTTCCTTCATTGCTACAAACTCTGGGCTGTATCATACAGAATTTGGAGGCAGTTCTTTTGTAGTGGACATTTAAGCTTGCAGAGCTTAAAACAAATTTAAGCCAAATTTATAATAAACCAAAACTGTTTGAGGGTAAATATGTTGGAAGTAGTTCTATTAATTAAAGTGGAGAGTGGCTTTGTCAACTGTATGTCTTTACATTTGTAAACTTGCATCTTTATAAACTATACATCTTTTATATACAAACTACATGTATAGTTTGTAAACTATACATCTTAGGTACAACTAATCCTACAGTTAGTTAATAAGGAATGTTCATTATTTTTCTAGAAACATTCATTGTGTAAATATTGCACTAATGGTGGATCAGGTTTTGACAGGAGGAAGAGGGACATGTCACAAAGTGATGTGTGCCATCCCACCTCCATCTCAAAGTCTATTTTCCTGTACACTTACATAGGAACAGAGGTAGAATGAGTGATGGGAGCGTGTTTTCTGCTTGTCAGCAAAGGTAGCTCAGGCCTGCATGACCTCAGCCCGCAGGGTGATGGCTCCAGGGTTTGAATAGCCCCACAGAACAGTCCAGCGTGACCCACTGCTGACACAGGCAAATGCTGGGGCCTGAGCACACAGAGCATCCTGCTTCTCTGGCAATGTAACCCCGAGCATGGTGGGCTCCTAGCATTAGCACAGAAGATCAGACTTGCTCCTGAGGACAAGCTGAAGCTGTTTTCAGATGCAGTGTGGGGTACCATTTGATGATGAGCCAAGGTACTGTAGAATGTTATTCACCTCCTTCCTTCTCTGCCACCTGTTTGGAAAAATCATGAGTTTATACCCTAAAACAGTTTAGTTTAGCTAATCCACTGGCATTTTGCAATTGCTAATCCTTGCCAGAGTGTTCTCTGACATTAGTGTTTGGAGGGCTTGCTTTATTCAGAGTCATTTTTCAAGCAATCCAAATGTACCTGTTAATTTCTCTTAGTACCTATGGAAGGTAAAAGAAGCTTCATCTCTTTTTTGCATATAATTGTCAGTTGCCTGTGTACATTTTACTGCCTATGCTCATGCAAGATTTCAGTTTCCAGAACACCCATGGAAGGTATGGATGTGCAGGTTTTCTAGAAATGAGCAGAAAGCCTTTCAGCAGGCAAAATTCTTTATTTGTAAAAATTTGCCTTTTGAATGTTTTTTGGCTATCATGTTGCGTGCAATATTGTGAGGCCTGCATGGCAGATATCATGCAGCTAATTGGGAAGCTGAATCTCAATTACAAAGTGATGATTGAGAGTTTAGAACTCTGTTTTGCAGGCATCACACCACAAAATTGTCATGTGGGTTGTAAGTGACCCTAAAATATTAAGTGCACAAAACTAGGGCACTGCTACCTGTTTCTTTTCTTTTATTTTTGTCTTCTTTTAACTATTGTGAAATGTGGACAATGTTAGATATTGGTCTGTTGAAACTTTTTGTCCAAAGTGAAGCTGGCTTAGTCCCAATGCACTTGGTCTGCTTCATTTGTATATAATAAATTAAATTGCAGTTGTGGTTTTGACTTGAATTAGTTAAGGCCATCACTAACACATATTTAGAAAAGACAGGAAGGCATATTTAGATTAACTGTTAGAACTTCAAAAGACATTTAGAAAGTATGCCAGAAGTTGTAATCTGAGGCTTGTTCTTTCAAACAGCTCAACTCTTTCATTATACTGTGAGTTGTCTTGGACTGAAAAAAACCTGTCTCCGTTTTCCAGGTTTTTAGAGAAGACTCTCTCCTATTTGGAGATGGATCTGAAACTAAAATGGAACAAAAAAGCTACCAGAGTAGCTTAGGGTCTGAAAAATGTCTTATAATGAGATATTTAAAATGTGTTCAGTGTCTCAATTGATATTAGTCATATACAGGCACTAGCAGTTTTCTCTTTCCAGGGAGACTAGTGTGCAGTAATCAAAGTCAGGAATTTGTTTCTGGACTGAGATCCATAGTGGATGTTTACAATAAGAATGTTAACAATAACTTTACAGGAAGAATGGCTTTGTTTCATGCATTTTCTTTCCAGGAGGCACCTGTCAGTAAGCTAACCCACACACCCTAGACATAAACATTGCACAGATGTACAAAATACAAATTTTAAAATTATTCTCTACTTTATTGGGCAGAATCCCAGAGTGGATCAGGTTGGAAGGCACCACAGTGGAACATCTGCTCCAAGCTCCCTGGTGGGGCAGGGTCATCCCAGAGCACAGGGCACACAGGATTGCCACTGAAATTGGCTCAGTTGGGTAGAACATGGGACATCAGTTTTTGCACTACCCTCCTGCTGGAAAGAAGCCACATGATCTGCAATTGCTTTATGAAATAAGTTTGTTTAGGCTTCATTTTGTAATGGAAAAACTAAGACCAAGAGTTACAGAGTTACTTTGCAGAAGTTATTCAACAGCAGAAGCACAAGTCATTTTGGTTTATTTAATACCTTTCATCAAGTTAATTGGGCAAAGCATAGCTAGCATATGGTCTGAATGAATACATTTTATTCTATGTTGTACTCTTGGATGTGATATTAGGAAATTTAGGGAAATGCCAGGATTTCTTTAAATAAATTGAAGTGATTTATTTCGCAAGTTTTCTGTGAAATCTGTTACAGTGCTGTTACATATGTCACATCAAGAACAAAGGTACGTTTGTAGTATGATATTGGTTTTTTTGATGAATGAACTCAGTCCAGTCTTGGAAAGAATTTTTTTAATGATAGCTCAGGTCCTTCCCAGCTCTAGTATTATCTCGATAAGTTCAAGGAAGTAATCTCATTGTTTACCTAGCTCCTTCCTTTTGATACTGCTACAGCAATATTTTCTGTTCAAATTACTGTGTTTATAATTATTTGAAGGGCCTGTGACTTGAGTTCCCAAATGAACAAGAGGTACTGTCCTAGTAGGTTCCTAACTTTAGGTTCATTCAAGGAAAAGGCTTTGCCTGTGCTGACTGTCAGACTGGCTTTGTTTGGTCAGCTGACAATCTGATCCCAAAAATGCCCTTAAGAAGTCATGAACTATTTGGCAGTTCAAAAAGAAACTGAAGGGTAATTAATTCCTATGGCCCTGTTCTTGAGAACATTTACAGTCATTATTTTATTTCCTGAGCAGTCCTGTTGCTCCCAGGAGGAAAGTGGAGTGTGTTCATAGGGGCTGTGGTGTTCCAGGAAGCACACTAGCCATTTCCCTTTATTCCACCCATTCCCAAAAATGACTTTCAAAGTTTAGACATTTCAGCAAAGCAATATATAAATAGGCAATGGCAGCACAGACTTTATATATCATCAATAAATATAAACTTCAGACTCCAGTATTATCAGTTTAGCAGGTTTCACTGAAATTTTGAATTTCGTTAACAGATGAAACAAGATCCTGACAGGGAACAGAAATCTAGGAACACTGTTTAGTGTGTGTGTGTGTGTGTGTGTGGTATTGTGTTGTTTATGTTTGCTAATCTAAATTGCAGCTGTCAGTTTTCATGCCTTTTGTGTAAGACATCTGCATGCCACGGTAAGCAATGTAGGGGAAATAATGTTTAAATGCTTTTTGGGGAACTTCTATATGCAGCTTTGTAGGACCACTTCTCTCTGCTAAATGAAGACTTTCTGTTGTGTGGAAAATATCCTGACTTCAATATTAGACTTTTTTTCACTTTTCTTTTGACATCTATCTGGAATATATTTTAAAATAACCTTCTAAGTTCTGGTGATTTTGTTGGTGCTCATCTATCAAAGTCAGCAGTCTTTTGCTAACATTTGCTAAAAGGGAAATTGAAAATATGCAATGGTTACTTGAACTTCCTCCTATACAGTTATTATTGCCCCTTTTTCTTCAGGAGACTTTTGTTTCAACTATTAAGCTTTTTCTTTTAGTGTCTTTTCTGGCAAGTAATTTGCAAACCTGAGTATGCACTTTCAAATGCACTGTAATACAGTTTTAGTATTTGGTCAAAACCTCGTGGTTTAGTCTTTTTCCCACATAATTTGTGCTTTCTGATTTTTAACAGTAAAGGAATATTCATTTTTATAAAAGACAATTCAAGTAGTGACACATTCTTCTTGTCCAGAAATGTTGCTGCTCTGCCAACCTGATGCAGTATTAATGGAAAAAGGCAACAGGATAATCTGTTATTTGCATGCAGTTCTAAATCTGTGTGACACTGCCAAAACAGATCTGACAAAGAACAAAGAGTCTGGCTTAGAAAACTTAAGATCTAAAAAGCTCTAGTCAGGTTTAACAAGTGTCTTTTGCTTGATATTGCCAACAGGGTTCAAGATTAAAAAAAAAAATTCAAAGTGGGAGAGTGTACAGTAATTAGAGGTGTATTAAATGCAATGCAATTAGTCTGGATAAAGGTATTAAAGCTGAATAAAAGTATTAAAGCTGGTAGTTTGAAGAGAAGGTTATGTAGAAGTAAGAGATCTTAATGCATGATCATTAGAAAGCATCCGACATAGATTATAGAGCCCACATCAGACCACTAATTATTGAGGCTAAGGTAGAAACATAGAGCAAAATATTGAACCTTGTTTTGGCTAATTTACAAATTCTGTTTCCTGTTCAGTTTTTTGAGTTTTTTTAAATTAATAACTAAATTGAGCTCCAGCACACTCAGTTTTACTTCACATAGCTTCTCGATGCCTTGTGAATTCAAACACAATCTTATTTGCATTTTCATTGTTTTCTGTCTATCCTTTCACTATCTTTTTAAATAAACAAGTCCAGTCCAGGATTTTCTCCCAGGAGAGCAAACAGCATTTTTGATGAGCAGTAGTCACAAACATGATTTATACTCTGCATGCAACAATGGAAGGAGTGGGGGTTTTTAGACAGAAAGAGCAACATAGAGCCACACAAACTGCATAAAAATAAATCATCAATATAGGCTATGTAAGTT
This sequence comes from Cettia cetti, assembly GCA_013401135.1. Taxonomy (NCBI): domain Eukaryota; kingdom Metazoa; phylum Chordata; class Aves; order Passeriformes; family Sylviidae; genus Cettia; species Cettia cetti. Next base: position 12,644 of record VZUI01096593.1, read on the forward strand.
TCTTTAGAGGCCTTGGAACTCTTGCATTCCACAATAATGTAACTTAATGGGAAACTTACTCAAATGAAGCCTGTAAAGATGTCCCCAGTTGCCAAAAGTCCTAAGGGAAACAACATCTCAGTTGTTTGTAATAGAGTAAAGAGCACTGCAATTTGAGACACCTTGCATCTTACAACGCTTAAATGTATGAGAGTTCTGGTGGGTGTCAGTGGATTACCTGAGAATATTTGTACTGTCCACTGCTGTAATCTTGCCTAGACTCAACAGAAAGGCTGAGAATGTGACAGAAACTAGAATAAAACTATTCACCAAGTCAAAAAAAGCATTTGGACTCCAGAAGGAATCATGAAGTGGTGTGTTTTGCAAAGACACCATGTTTTTAAGGGAAGAATTTCTTTTTAACAGAAGCATGTTATCAGTTATTCAAAAATTACATTGCACATTGTATAAAAAAAAAGGAAGCCAGAGTAAAACTGTCTTAATGTTTTGAGATATTCCTTATCAAGGAAAGGCAAAGTTTACTGAACTGCATAGAGCAGAGTAAGACACAATTCTCTCTTTTTATGTGTTTACTTCAAATAGAAATGAATGGAATCAGTGTGGCCTTTTCCACCCAACTCTGAATGTCAGCTCTCTTAAGTTAAATAGTATAGAATTGTAGGTTGTTTTTTTTTTAATCTACTTACATTTTTCAGTACAGCAACAAAAGACCCTAATTTTCCTGGGAGAGAAGGGGACTGGCTTTTTTAAAAACCTAGATATCCCTCTGTAATATCATTTTTAGAGTTTAGAGTTTTTGAACAACTCTCCCTGGAAAAGAACAGTCACTTAAATAGCCAGGCAGAGGGGTAGATGAATACTAGATGAATAAAGACAATGCTCAAGGAAGCCTTTGTCCTGCACATGGATTCTGAATGTGTTGGTCTGTCAGACTAATATATGGTAGCAGCAGGAATTGAGGAAGGTGCCAGGAGAAAGGAAGTCAAAGGAGAGAAAATCACAGCTGATAAGAGACACTGCTTTATCTTTTCTAAATAATATTTAGGTATAGTTAAATGTTGTTGGTGATATTTTTATCCTTAAATCTTGAGCCATATTGAAACAGTAATTTATTCTATGTGTAAGAGAAAATGTTTGTTGTGATAAGTAGCAGTCCTTTAGATGATCAAATCCACTCCACATGCAAGTGAGGTATCTCCATTGACTTTGACAGAATTTTAGCCACTCATGCTGATAAACCACTTGACTCCTACTATTTTAAAGTTCAGTAACAAAATGATAAATAGAATAAATAACTTTAGTTTTATATTTGAAAAGCGAGATGTTGATAATAATGATTTTCACAGGGTTGGTACTGACTGAGTCTAGATTTGATGAAATCACATTCCCAAATATGCTTCTGGCAAGGCCTGGATTTAGAGAAGGTGAGGGTGCAAATGTGCAAGCTATGTGAGAGTGTTGAAGTGGAGTTTCAGATTTGCTGAACTTTTGACCAAAGGGAGAAAACATGAAATATGTGACAGCAAGAATGGGGAGAATATTTCTGTGTAAGGAATAATGGCACAGCTGTAATTAAGACATGAAGAATGAGTAAACAGTCATGAAATTTAACTTTCTGTTTAGTCCAGTTTGAATCCCTAAAGAGAGAAATTAAAGACGCTAGATGTCAGAGAAGCAGAAAGAAACCAAGCAGAGGGCACATAGTTTAAAACATTTTATAGCAGCTTATCTGTGGAAACTCTTTTGGAAAGTACAGTAGTTAGAAAGTTTAGTAAGAACAGCAGTAAACATTTATATTAGCAGGTGTCCAGTTCAAAGTTCAGAAAACAAGATTTAGCTTTCAATCATCAGTCAGCCTGTCACTGACAGGAGATTCCCCTTAAGGCCTGATATTACTTACTTGTAACTTTATTATTTATCATTACAAAGTCTGACTTAGCTTGTTGAATCTGAAAGGTTGGACATTACACTGTCAGTGTAGTCCAGTCAGGCAGTTCCCATATTGTGCTATGTTGGCGCTGGAACCAGAATCTTCAAAAAATAATTTCTGTCTGGACTGTAGGTCCAGGCTAACTATAATCCACAACCTTTGCTCCCTTATTCATTCAGTTTGGACTGATGCCAGAAGATTTCTGGAACTTTTTATTGTCTGCCAGTAAAGAAGTGATAGGCGTTACCATGCTGTGTGGTTTTTTTAGTATCTCATTAACCTGTTTTGCTTGGGAGGAGTCATTGGAATAAAACCATAGGGTCCTCTGTAAAGGAATGGGGAAATGTGCTGCCAAGGCTTGTTAGTGGCATTTGCCATTGACTGGCACAGAGCTTCTGGCTGCTTTGGAGAATTCCAGCAGCAGGAATTACATCCCTTAAACTCACGAGTATTTCTGCATGAATGAGTGCAAACTATTGAACTTGGGAGTGAAGTGGTTTCAGGGAACTTGCGTGGCTGCATTGCTGTGCCACTTAACCCTTGCTGCTGTTTTCAGTGAGGCTTTTTGAGGGGTAATGTGGCTGCTGATTTGGCCAGATAAATCTGTAGAAACGGGAATCTGTGGGCTGAGGAAATGCCTCTTCATGGACCTGGGTGGTTATTTGTTGTTCTGAAATTTCTTCTTCTCTCTTTGACAAAGAACTGTATGGTGATGGAGGAACAGGGGGAATTTTAGGTTAAAATAAGAATCCAAGATCTCTTTGAAAGTTAAATCTAATATCAGTATCATACAGCTATGACTAATTATTTAAAGGAATTAGTTAAGAATTAGTTAGAACTTTTTCTTGAGGCAAAGCATATTTAATTATTGCTTCCAGAGCTCTCAAGAAGCATATGCAAGGAGAATATCCATACTTGCAATTTGTCAGAAAAAAAACTCCCTGTATTTCCAGACGTAATTCTCAAGTAGATATGGTTCAATATCTTGTTTTTCAGTCTCTAAGGGAGGTCTAAAAGAGGACATGATATTAAGATGGTCACATGTAAAAAGTGTATAATGAAAGTCTGCCAGGTGCAGCTATTTAATTTGGCCCTTTATAATAGAACATGACAGCACTCAAAGATAAGAAGAAGCTGTTTTGAAACTGAATTGCAGTAGCATTTATACATGATGAATCATTTAAAGAAGGTTTATTATAGATTCCAATTACTCTTGTCCTTTAGTAATAAAGAAGAGGACACTTAAAGCTAAAAGACAACCATTGTTAAATCAGGCAGGTAAGAAAAGAGATTACCTAAACAACATTTAATCAGTTCATAGCAATTTCATGTCTACAGGTTATTATTGAAGCAAATAAATTAATATTTCTTTAGGAAGATGTCAGAATGAGAATAGTGAAAGTACTTAAATTAATTGAGATTATAGGAAAAATCTAATTTTGTTATAACCAAACTGTATTACACAGTTCTTTGTGCTGTGAAAGTAGTTTATATTGTCCTCTCAGACATCAGCAGTAAATACTATTGGAAGCTGGATGCTGGAACAAAGAAGAGAGGTCCTAATAACTTCTTCTGCCCTTGCCTGAGCATTGTTTTTAAGTGGGCCAGCTCCAAAGCTTGCTTATAATTCTGAGGTTGAATCAGACTCCTTATGGGCTCTTCCTGGCTTCAGTTCTGCTTGAGGAAATCTTAACCACACCTGAAGCCACCTGCATGGAACACAAAGTCCAACTCTCAAAGCAAGTGCTGCTGAGTTCCTCATGCTTGTACATCAGGTGTGCATGCTGGCTGTAACTGATTTGGTGTTAATACTTTATTACATCTGTCAGTAATGTCTGTCCTATTCCTTGGCATCCCTTTCTAATCCAATGTAAGACTCCTGTACATTGCAAAAAGATCAGTACACAGTCACATAACCAGAGAAGATTTAATATAATCCATTAGCATAATTATTATAATAGTTTGATTTGGTTTTTCTTAGGTTTTATTTGATGTGAGGTTCAGGTATCAATGATTACACTGAAATGTGCTTGTGTTTTCACATAGGTTCAGACTGCTGGTTGGCAGACCAAATTAACATGTGACTTGTTCACATCTATAACCTTTATCAGCAGAAACTACCTACTGCTTTAGCCTTAATCTGCACAGAATTTAGGGATGATGAGGATTCAGTAAACTAATCTCATCACACAGTTGGGTAAACTGCAATACCTTCATGTTCCTGGTCTAGCTATTAAGGGACATCTATCTGTTCTTACATTAATTACCTATATATAAGTAAAATATGTCCAGAAACAATTTGCAAAAGGTTACTGCCAGCCTCACTTGATGTAGGCCATTTGTTTTATCTTTGGGTCAGGATCTGTGTGACCTGCTGTTGGCTGCAGTTCACTCCAGAGTTATTTCACCTCATCAGAATCCATCCACACACAATAATCACTTCATGGAAATCACAAGATCTTCATGCCTTGATCCAAAATGTAAATGAAGAAAACAAATATTAGAGAAGGAAAAACGTTGGGTAGGGCTGCACAAATGGTTTGAATTACAGTAAATAGGCCACACATGTGACTGGTCACTAACAATAATTTCATTTGGTCCACCTAGAAAAAAGAAGAATGGAGAAGAAGAGCAGCCAAAGCCCTCTCTCAGTAATCAATACAGAATTGTTACACCCACATTCCAGTATAATATGGATTACAAGAAAGTTGGCAAATGTATTATTATAAACAACAAAAATTTTGAAGACAAAACAGGTAATGTTCTTTCTTTGATGCTGCTCTTTACAGACCATAAATTTTTTTATACTTTTTTTAATCAATAAGTATTCTATTTTTAGGACATGGAATTTCAATCAATGTTTTTATCTTTTTTGATAAATAGTTGTTGCTAAAACTTTTCCTGTTCTCTAACACTTATGTTAGAGTGGCTCTTTTCAACATCTTTTCAGTATATGTTTCAAAGACCATGTCTCCTGACTATACCAACTTCAAACTAAACCTTCATTCCAGAGTTTAAAACTATGTTGTTAAAATTTGAACTTTGGCATCTGTAACCCATGTTATAAATTTTCTGTCCCTGAGCTATAGGTATGAGCTACAAAATCTGTATGTGTTCTCTGTTCACACTCCTGTATTTAACTTTCCAGACTATATGTGGTTTCAAGGTAGACAAATACTTGTGTTATAATCAGGCTTGTAGGATTTTTCCTGTACACTCGCAAACACAGTGAGTTGTTTTCTCCAAAGATTCTGTATCAGTTCCTTTTACTGGGTATAATAGGGACACTTTTCAAGAGGTTTTCTCTGGAGTGCTTTGTGCCTGTGTTGCACTGCATAACCAAAAGGAGATGGATCATCCTTAGAGGTCCTGTGTTGCAAGGTGCTGGGGGCACGCCAGCATTTTTCAGGATAAAATATGTGTTAACACTGAATGTAGCATTATTTTTTAAAATCTCACTATTTGTTCTCAGTGCTGGTAGCAGATTGTTTTAAAAACATGTCACTGAGACGTTTATCAATTACAAACTTAAACATTTGCCTTTGAACCCGTGAGTCATTTTGGGTTGTATGACTTGCAGTCAACCATGTTCCTTGTTTTCCGGCAGGAATGGGCACTCGCAATGGCACTGACAAAGATGCTGGAGATCTTGCTAAGAGTTTTAAAAACTTAGGCTTTGAGGTTCATATATACCATGACCGAAGCCGTGATGCTATGGAAAAAGTACTGAAGGAAGGTAAAAATTCAGATTCATAGAATAATTTAGAGGGGAACAGACCTTTGGAAGTCACTGAATCTACTCTCTGCTCACAGCAGGTCAAAGTAGAGCAGATTGCTTAGGCCCTACACATAAAATTTTATGTATGGAAAGATTTATTTTCTGAATGGACTGGGCTTAATTCCCGACCTCATCCCCCAACATCAGTTCAGATCTGCACAGTGTTCTTGTAAAGCACTTGCCCTGTTATTAGGTGAAGAGCCTTGTCATATCAGATAAGGAGTTCAGCCTGTTAATTCCAGTGGGCTAAACTCAGAGTCAAGTGAAGGATACATCCATGTGCTCAAGGTACTCATCACACTGTAACAGATGATCCACTCCTTCTTATGCCTGACAGTAGTAGCTCAGTGTATATTTAGCCTCAGAAAAATGTGTTTGCTAAATATAATTTCCATTTAAAACGTAGCTTCCTTTTGACTCAGAAGTGTTTGCCTTGTAGCTGCCGAGGAGAACCACAGTGATGCTGCCTGTTTTGCCTGTATCCTCCTAAGCCATGGGGAAGAAGGGCTCATCTATGGCACAGATGGACCCATGGCCATCAAGAGTCTGACTGCACTGTTCAGAGGAGACAAGTGTAAAAGCCTTATAGGCAAACCCAAACTGTTTTTCATTCAGGTAATAGCCCTAAGGTAAACAGCATCCTGCTGCTGCAGCAGGGAAACATGCTCTCATGGTTGTCTGCCCTAGAAAAACCCTCTAGCTTGACTTACTGAATGCTGCCAAAGGTTTTGTGAAAAAATGTGTTGAGAGAAGTTGTCTATTGGTAAAATTATTTTTTGTTTTTAAAAGATAATTTATATACGAGATTCACAGGTGTAAAGAATATTATCATTGTAATTTTCTACGTGGTTTCTCTTGGTAATATATAAACTTCAAAGAGGAAAGATAAACTCACTTTCTTGCAGACAGAGCTAAGGACAGTATATGATTTTCAATAGCAATAATACTGTCCAGATCTCTTTGAATTAAGGCTGCCTCTACAAATTACTGCTAAAAGAAACATTTTTCTTTTCCTTAGTAGCCTAAAAATTTATATTGCATTTTTAAATCAGCATGTAATTAATTGTATATTAGTTAAACATTTAAAGACAACTGTTTCAAACACAATTAACTGACATATCATTGGTCTGAATTCCCTTTCTTGCATAATGCATAGTATTATTTACATATAAGAGTTGCAGCAGATGTGGTTTTCCCTAGGCTATTCCTTCAATTAATCCTCATCCTCAAAGTGAAAACTGTTTTAGACTCTTCATACTACTAAAGTGATGTTTCTTCTAATTACACATTTGAAATGGTTACTTTATAGACTTTAAAATTATTTTAGTAAAGGCAACCAGCTCTGTTATATAAGCCAGTCAGACTTGTTCTTTTGCAAGAGCTGTCAGTCAAAGCTACTGATCAAGAGCTGAAAATTACCCACCCAGGCCATTGTCTCAGTGTGCCCTTTAGCTAAACCCATGATTAGGAGAAAATTAAGAATCAAAGAGACAAATGGAAAAATATTAAAAATGTAATATACTTGTAATGGGTGGTCAAACACTAGAACAGATTGCCCACACTGTGGAGTCTCCACCTGTGGAGTCCACTGTCAAGAAATTGTCCAGAAGTCCCACTGCACACAGCATTATATAATAATTGAGTGCTGAGAATGACTTTAGACTGGTAAAATTGATCATGGTTAGAATAAACCAGTGCTGACATGGCACTTGTTGACAAACAGCTGAGATGCACAGCCCCAACACTTTTGCCTCCCTCTGCTTACAGGATGTATATTTTTAAAAGGGTAAGTGACTTTATCACTGAGCAATTAGACACCCCCGGAACTGCATCTCTGTTTTTAATACATGCAAAGTACTGAATTAGAACTGACTCCATTAAAGAATTTTGATTAATTGTAATTGTTTTAACAATTGGAAACATTCTGTTTATTTTCTCTGTTTTCAGGCCTGCAGAGGCTCTGAATTTGATGAAGGCATACAAACTGACTCTGGACCTGCCAATGACACCCTGGAGACAGACGCCAATCCGAGATACAAAATCCCAGTAGAAGCAGATTTTCTGTTTGCTTATTCCACGGTGCCTGGTAAGGAAGAGAGGGTCAAGGTGGGGGTAGAAACCTGGAAACTCACCATCCATAGTGACTGGATTGGAGATGGATCCCTGTGGAATCCTTTGAACCCCTCAGGGGAGTTCCCAGTGCCTTGCTCTGGAAGGATATACCACAGAGTCTGCACCTAGGCTGTACATTGGGTATCCAGCCCTTCTACACTGGCTGTAGAGGAAAAGGGAGATTACAGATGGCAAAGCCAGTACTGTTTTCTGGGAATCCTGCCCTTCCATGTCCTGTTGTGTTGAATGTGTGATGAAGGCAGGAAGAGGAATAGTTACAGAACAAGACTTATTCTCAGAAAGGAAACCTGTGTAATTTTACTTCTTGCAGATTCCCAAATGCCAAAATGTGGAATGTACTTTAGCAGTGTGAGGTTTGGAGAGTTAATATACATAATTCTTAACTTTAATGAAGAATATGTGACACGACTGTGAAGAGTTCAGCTTTCTGTGCGTGCATTGTTAATCTTTGCCCAGAACCTTTCACACAAAAGAGCAAAAACAACCCCATGTATTTTCTCCCTTGTCTTTCCCCTCAGGTTATTACTCCTGGAGGAATCCTGGAAGAGGCTCCTGGTTTGTGCAGTCTTTGTGCTCTGTGCTAAATGAGCACGGGAAGCAGCTTGAGATCATGCAGATCCTCACACGGGTCAACTACGTGGTGGCCACGAATTTCGAGTCGCAGTCGGACGATCCCCGCTTCAGTGAGAAGAAGCAGATTCCCTGCGTGGTCTCCATGCTCACCAAGGAACTTTACTTCTGAAAGTGCATTTCAGTGCAGCCCGTGGTGAAAGGTCAGGGTATGATTTGGGGTGGAGATGTGGTTATCAACAGGAGTAACACATTTCTGGTAACAGAAATGTGGTAACACTAGATTTTTATGTTGCATAAGCTGGGATATCTGATGGGTGGACAATATCCAATATTTTAAAGATGTGGGCCAGCCTGACAGCTATTACTGAATATTGTATCTTGGTTTCCCTTAGTGTGGCTGATTTATGGCTATTGAAGATGTTATGAGTCAGTAACACATAAAGTTTTTTCCCAGAAAGCAGATTGTAAATTAAGAATAAAACCAAAAAATCTTAGGGCTCCTTCTTGTGCTAGCTCATGGAACCATAACCTCATAACCTCCCTGGAAATTTCCGAAGACCATCATATTATGGGTATGTCCAGTAATAAAACAGTTTGTGGCTATTTAAAAGGGTGTTTCTTAGTCTAATATATTAATTTCCTTTTAATTAACAATATTAATGAAGGCTAATGGTTGCTCTGTGCTCAATCTGAAAGTCAGTTTACTCAGTCATCATTCTAGCATAAGATGAATGTATAAAATATCAACATTTTTAGATAATTTACCTGAACAGTATAGAAATGTAACAAATAGAACAATCAAAATCTTTGTAAAAGATTGGCAAATTTTACTTGGATGATACCATATTAAAGTGCCATTGTAAAGATATTTTGCCTTGCAAATGACAATTGACTGAGAGAACAACCTGAAACTGTGGTATTGCAGTTCTTCTGCTTGCAGAAATAAAGTCTGCTTCTTGATCATCAAGAAAGTTAATGATAAGGCTTTATTATAAAACATTAAAATTCAATGTTGAAATTATATGTTCCAGTAACAAATGTATGTTTTAGATTTAACTTCTAGTTGTGAGGAGTTTTGCCAAAACTGGAAATACTTACTTGAATCAGAAACCAGAAGTGCCTTCTTAGTTACTGTACGGTCTTGATTTTGTGTTGGTGATGTTTATATTTCTACTTTTTATATTCGCTTTAGTTGGTAGCTAGATCAAAAAAGTAAGTTTAATGATTTGGTTAAACTGATAAAGAATTAGTTGTTCACACTTTTCCCAGTTAATACTCCTTGCAATCTTCTGAGAAAATAAGTGCATAGTATTAGAGCCAAGTTACCAAATTGTTAAGTTTATTTTCTTACAAGTACTGTGACATATTGAGACATATATTTTTTTCATAAGTCAGATTTACAGTTGTTTGAATTAAATATATTGTGCTTTATGGACATATTGAGCATGACATCAATAAAGACCTTTTTTTAAAAAAATTCCTTTGTATATCTGCATGTTTGTCACTCGATCTGGTAAAGTAAAAACCATCCAAGATATCTCCCAGTCTCTTTCTCTTTAAAGAATGCAGGTGGTCTCTGGCACCTTTTCAGGAGGAGATTTACAGTGTCAGTGGAAAGTAGATTAGAAAAGTATTTGGGCATTTGGGTGACTTGAGTTGGACAGGTCTTGCCCTCTCTTGGAGTAAACCAAATTTAATGGAAGTATTTTATTGGAAATATCATGTTCTACCAGTGCTTAACCTTGCCCTTTATATAGTAAATTTTACAGTGCTCTAGCAGTGCATGTGAAAGTGTTCTCCCTGTTGCTTCTGCCAAATGGCTCCATCTTATGCTATTTTCTGGAATTAAGGATATTCCTGGTTTACCATGGCCAGACAACATTTCAGTATTCGTTACTTCCCTGGAAGCTCTTTCATGTCTTTATAGTTCGTTAGTGTTTATTTGCTTGAGGTTTTTAAATTTTTGTGAACAATATTCCCCTGTCTGCAGAACTATCCTTCAAGCCAGTTCTAATTTATGAGCTATAGAAAAATCAGCATAAAATACCTGAATACACCACCAGAGAGGAAAGTAACATGGAAAGATTAACTTAGAGAAGAAGTGAAAGACAGAGAGAAAAACATCCCCTTGTGATCTCTGCTAGATGAGCATTACTCTAGATTGTGTCCAGAAAAAAATATTATTTCAAAGGAAAATTGTGTATCAACAGCATCACCCCTGAGTGGTGACACTGACATAGCTGAGAGCTGTGCCAGCCCTGAAGGAACCCACTCAGAGTGGGGAAGCTGAGCCCTTTCACTTGAGCACAGCCAGGTTGCTGAACAGCCATTTAAAAGCTGCAGTATGTTTTAGCTTTTTTCCCTGACTATTTATGACTATTTTCTATCAGGAAGCAATTCCCTTGCCATCTGCAGGATTAGCCAGATGGTTTAGTGTGTAAATCCGCTTTCATTATTGATACACTGAATGTTTCTGGAGAGAATCCCAAAAATTCACTTACAGCCAAGACTAATACTGAAATTACCTTGTCATGACATAGGCAGTGTAAGAAATCCTGCTTCACCATTGTATGTATAACTAAATGCTGTTTAAAACTGAAATTGCTTTCAATTTATGGTACTTTTATGATCTATTAGGGTTCTTACTGTTGCTTTATATTCCAGCCATGGGTGGATATTATGCGTTAGAAACAGCTTGGGAAATGAAGAGGCTTTCCAGAAAGCTGAACCAACAAAACCACGCTGTCTCCAGGCTTTTTTTCTGTATAGGAGATATTTATCACTGCCTCAAATGAGCATATTTTTTGTTGCTTCTAGTGAATATTAAGCTTCTGGATTTCCCCTTTCCAGAGCAGTCTTTAGTTTGCTTCCCATGCAGAAAGAGGAATTTCCTTGTGGGTCACGTTTCAGGGTGTTTGTACATGGACTATAAGAGGGCAGTCACAATGCTGGGCAAGCACACCTCATATTTTGCTGCAGAAGGCAATACAGGAAATCTGGATTTACTTGAAGGTGTATGTCTCTAAAACCATCTTCACCATGAAGACATTTTGCTTGTAAGTATTAACACAGTTTGTTTTCCTTATCTTGGAAATTTTTGAAGTTTTATACTAGCTTTCATCAAAATGATTTGAGACATTTTATTTGCATTTTGACTGAAGTGTCTCATTGCATTTCAAAAGGTTTGAAGCAATCAAATCCCTTAATGCCTGGCATACAAAAATCTGAGGGGGTATAATCACGGAATTGGCATTTTCTATTTTGAATCAGACATAACCTGTTTACAGTGTTGCTTTCTGTTGAAAAGACAATTAAATGTAACAATTAAAAACTGTTGCCCAAAAGGCAGCGTGAGATAGCACAACTAATCTCATGGGTATTTTTCTTCCCACATGCAAATCTTGACTTTTACTGACATCCAGAAGAGACTTTTATCCTGTCAGAGACTCTTGGAACATTGTTTTGTAGTAATTGCATCGTTTGCCAGTTGAGGTGACTGTCAGTCACATTGAGCAGAACAATACATTGCCTTTCATTCTAACCCAGGTGTGTGCCCCTACTATTGACTTTGTGTACAGTCATTTTTAGTTTTGGAAATTGCTTTTTTGTTCCTTTTATTTTTCTGGTAGGCAACAAACGAAACTCTAGAAGCAAATTTTATAACCATTTATCATGGCATTTGTACAACAAATCTTTCTCCCCAAAAGGCAAAAATTGCAAAGGCTTTCCTGAAAAAAACCTCAAATAAAATACAGACAGAAATGCGAAGAAATCTCTGATGGACCTGAGTTTGTAGTGGGGCATTCCCATTTACAGCCTGGAACAGGAGGAATGAAAGTCTATAGCTTTAGTTGTGTCTTGGGTAAAATTCCGTTTGTAATCCACCCCATTCCTGACCACTCTACTCCTGACTGTGCCATGTTAATTTTGGCACTGTGGAGTAAATCACTGAAGAAACAGAAACAGAGGAAAGCCCTTAAATCTCTCACTGCCACCAGGGTTTCAGTAAAGAACCAGAGAACAGCGCTTGTAATCCTTCAGATTTTCCCAGGAGAGGCTCTGTGGCTTCAGGTGGCACAAGAGGGTCTGTGCAACCTCCTTGTAGGTAAAACAACTTCCAGCCAAGATCTGATTTTGCAGGGAATGAGAGTTTTGAGGTAAGGCAAAGGGAAACTTATAAAAAGGCATTGTATTAATACAACAAACTTGCAAATTATTAAAATTGCCATAGTATTATAATTGTGTTTTCTACATAGATTTTAAATTCTTTAGGTCAAGTCATGCCAAGTTTATACAGGACTGATCATACTGGCAAAGCAGGGTCAGAAACATACATGGATGCAGTGTTCCTAGGTTACAGGTGTTCTGACTAGTGCAAAAAAAAATTGTTCTCTTGGTAGTTCTCATCATTTCTAGGCAAATCATCTTTTTGGCCTGTAAAAATGGAAAATATTTGTTATTTGTGATTTTGTGACTGTATTATAAAAAACCAAATATAGAATATAGTGTATATTTTAATATATAAAATTATTTATAATATATTTAAATTAATAGTTATTATGGCTATTTTATGTATTCTGACCATCAGTATGAAAATTAACAGTTGTAAGATTTTTGTTATTTTCTCAACAGCAGTTGTGTGTGCAGTGAAATGCTGCTCAGCAGCAAGCAAACCGAAAGGAATTAGCTTCAACATTTTAGCTCTTTTTTATGTGGGTGGAAGAAACGATCAGGATGGCCTCTACAAGTAAAAGAAATTCTGCAGGTACAAAATTTCTTGTACAAAAATTTGTCAATAAAGTTGTGAGATGATCTCTCCTTAGCTGATTGAATGCCATCTATGAATTTCATTAGGGGTGCATTTCAGATCACTAACTATGAAGCTAAATAAGACCAGACCCCAAAAGTTAAATAAGATCAGTTAAATAAGACAGCAGCTCATGATATCTTCTGGGCCCCTACATTTTCACTACCATTACTTTAAGGCCAGTTGTCAACATTAACATTAGGAAAGCAATGCCTGGCTCTATATTTTATAGCCTTGATTTGTCTTTGTCTTATGGCCATTTAAGCACAGAAACCCAGTGCTAAGCCACAATTTCCAGTTCAAACAGTCTTTTTAAAGAGATCAGTTGGCAGTAAATTAAGTAATGGCGCTGTTCATTTCTCTTTGATTAGTGAGAATTCAAAATACGTTTTGCCCTGAAGGCGGAGTCTGCAAGCACGGGTTCCTCATCAAATCACCACCCCTCCAACTTTTCAGCTCACAGGTATACTAGCACAGATGAGTCATATTTCAGCAATCCCTCATATCTGCTATCCTGAATTTTAATGAGAGACAAATTGCTTTCTCTTTGGCAGAATTCCTGGAAAAGGCGTCTTTTTGTCCTGTCCAAATCCAGTACAGGGAATTACATCCTGAAGTATCTGAAAGGCCAGCACGTAAAAGGCTCCATAGCTGTTGATCAGTATGTAGCTCAAATGCTTTTTTTTTTTTTTTTTTTTTTTTTTTAAGTCATGTATCAGCACTCTTCAAAGGCCACTGATTGTACAATCACTTCTTCCTGACTGAAGAGGTCAGGATTGGGTTCCTGATTCAAACCCAGTGAAGTCCACCAAACAATCCCTTGGGATTTGTAGGCTTTGGGTTCAGCTATGATTATACGTAGAAGTGAAAATCCTGAAATGCTTTATTGTAATTTACTTTTGTTTGAGTGATTGTTGTATCTGCCAACCAGATACTTGGGTTGGCTGCACCATCCCACAGGCTGTGCTCCTGCAGTAAAACACATTTTACCTCCTGTGAGGACAGTGCTATGCATTCATTCACATGTGAAAAAGGACAGGCTGTGCCACTCTCAACTGTGGCACACACCCTTCACCAGCTTACAGCTTCACAAAATGCTTTGCAGGTTTGTGCAAAGGTTTCCTGGCGTTCTCAGAACCCTTTGGGCTGATTATGGTTGCCTCTCTGCCTCTTATTCTGCCAAGAAATCGCTCTGCTTGGCTCGTTTGGGTTGGTCATTTCCTTCCTGACAGCACAGTGCCTACTGCAGCAAGACTGTCACTGGCTTTGGACTGGCACCCTTTACCATGCCATGAGATATGTGCAAGGGAAACAGAAAATGTAAATATTTTCCTGTTAGGTCTAGAGGTTAATACTCCAGGCTCCTGGAATTGTTAGGCATGAAGGTCACTCACCACATTGTTGTTGTGCTTCTTCCATTAAAAGGATTTACACTGTGAAACTTTCAAAAATATTGCAGCTTGCTCAGTGGTCTGTGGTTACATTATTACCATAATTATTGTTGTTATTACTTTTATTAATTTGGCTTCTTGGAAGTTAATGGAAGCAGTGCTTCGAGTATCCGTTAAGAGTACTTCTGTTCCTCTTCCCCTCCATCAAAACACTATTAATGCACAATTAGTTACAAATGAAATCTATTGGCTTATAGTGGTTAAAAAACTTCCACAAGAAATTTTTCTTACTATGGTTTCTTTTCAAGATTCTGAGTTAAACCAAATGCCTTTTTTTCCAGAAATGAGGATCCATAGTCTGAGCACTTTGCAAAAGTTAATTTTATATTCTTGCCAGGAGATTTTCTTTGTTGAAAGATCATCTCTTTTAAATTGTGTGCATTTATTTTCTTAAGCACTTTATTTCTGTGGAAAAACATTTAACTTTTCCCTTGCAGATCTCATCATACTATGCTGTGCTCAGAGTAAAATATGGACATGCACACATATATGTGTGTGTCTATTTGTATGTAACTGTGTGAAGTTATATAGGATGTTTCATATGGTTATCTTCACAGAATCATAAGTATTGAAGTTGGCATAAGTAATGCTGAAATTATGGAGATGGTGAGGAAGATGTTTAAATGCCTTCCTGAGCAGGTGATGTCCATCAGCACTGGAAACAGATGTTACTACCTCGTTGGGAACAGCAGGTGGGCATAGCAAGATGTGCAAAAGCAGTGTGACAGCACTGTTAAACTCACGTAGCTCTAAGCTGCTGCCCCAAGCAGGGTCCTGCTGCTTCACAGCCACTCCCTTCCCTTGTGTGTCTCGGCTACTGATGGCACAGCTCTGGGATGAGGTGATCCAGCTGCCTGATGCAATGGAAAACAGCATTTTTCTATGGCATTTCCTCCCCTTATTCGTGGCTGGGTTAATTTTTTGCTGGTTCAGGCAGGTGAGCTCGGCTTCCCTGCAGCCACACAGTCAGAGCATCCAGCATGTGAAGGCAGTGGGAGCACAGCTGGGAGTGGGGATGGCAGTGGCAGTACCTCAGCATGGCAGTGCCATTTCACACTGTGCTGGTTAGGGGACAAGAGAGAGCAGAGACCTTTGCCTTCTCACCCAGCAGCTCCTGGGAGTTAGAAAAAGTTCTGCTGCTCCTGCATAAACCACAGGAAATAATGTTGCCTGAAAACTAGGTTATTAATCAAGGGAAGCAGACAGAAGGCAAAAATTCTCCTGAAGGAAAAGAGATCTCAGAAGTACTGACTGGGGCTTTTGCAGCAGGGTGGTGCAGTCTGTTCTTTTTCAGGCTGGAACTGAGTCCTGAACAGGGGCAGAAACTGTTTCTGGAGGTGACGCCCAGTTAGGTGAGGGAGAGGGATTTTTGTCACAGTGTTCCCGTACTGCTGGTTCCCAGCATCTCCTCTTCAGTTTCCCAGTCACGAGCATATCAGGGGATTTTTTGCCTTTTTACAGAAGAGCAGCTGATGTGTGAAATTCTGATAAGAAGAAAAACACATACCTGAGTGCCACTGAGCGTGCCACCCAACGCCTTCCCCCGGGCGCGGATCTCAGCCCGCACTCTGTGGGAAGCATTCCAGAATTAATCCAACTAAATCCACTGCAAGCAGGAAAAACAGCTTCAACAGTCCTTTCATGGTGTGTTTCTCATCCTGAAGGCCCAAATACATTCCCAAGCCTTGTTAGCTCTCTGAGTCAGGCTTTGCCATCTGGCTGTGACCACACAAGCACTCTTCCTGAAAGGGAGGTGCAGGGTTTTCCCCTTGATCTCAGGAATTTTTGTTTTGGGCCCCACAGGAAGAGGTAGGTAGGCAAAAGGATTGCCCCTGTGTGTTACCTGTCAGTAAGTTTTCATTCCTCTTGTTCCAACTTCAGGCAGGAAATAGAGGACTGGGTCACTCTGATATCTTCAATCTGCAGGGATGACAAAAGAAGTGGATGCTGCCCTCAGGTGACACGTTACTGTATTTTATTTTGGGAAAAAAAAGGCATTTCTTTTTTTCATTACAAAACTCTGCAAAGAAATTTTCCTGATCTTTGCCTTGCAAGTTGCCTCTGACCTTGGTTATTCAAAAATTCACTTTCTTATAAATCCTGTACCCTGGCTTTATGAATCAAGCAGGCATTGCACAGCCTGGATTGATTTTACATTGAAGAAATCTCTTTGAAGTGTAATATGGAAGTGAGGGGAAGATTGATATTATGCTGCAATAAATCGAGCCTTTGATGCCTCAGAGTGACAACTTGTGTGTTATACTTAGCAGGTGCATTTTGGATATATTTACATGTTGTTTTACATCAGTCTCTCAATGTTATAAATCAACTGAAAGCCCTGGTAGTTCAAGCTCAGACCCAAGATTCTGTACCTTGCCAGCCAGGTCCACCAGTTTAGACTCAGCACTAAGTACTCACATCCCTGCAGCTTCCAGACAACTCAAAATCCAAGCAGGGAAAATGTATGTCTGCCTGAAATTGCCATGCAGACAATGCCTCAGAGCCTTAGAAATGAAATTTGCTCTAGTGAGATACATCAGCATGTTTTAGCCCACACCCAACAGGTGCCTGGTTTTTTATACTGCTTTTCCCTTATTTCTAGAACCAAGATCTTCCAAATCCAGAAGTCAGAAGCCGGCCTTCCTCTTTGCCACTGTTCCTGAATTCTGTAGATATGACCAGCTTTCCAGACAGGCAAAGCTACCAGAAGGTAAACAAATTGCCCATCCTTAATAGCGAGTCTGTGACTAGGCATGACTGTGAAATTTCTTTTGTGTAGTTGTTTTATTCCATCAAAAGATGTTCAGAGTTTCTGCAGTGGGTACCTGGGTGGTCAGTTCTGGTGGGGTTCCTGAGTAGGACCTCGATGGTAACACCATTGAGTCCCCACAGGGAAATACTTTTGAGGCAAGTCTGCATGTGAGTAAAGGCAATGAGAGACAATACTCACTGGTTGTCTCAATGACTGGCAAATGTTAGTGGACATTAATTAAACTCCTGAAGGCTTGCTTTGACATGACTTGGCAGAGGCCTGTGATGATTGTTTTGGCAGCTGCTAGCCACATTCCTCCTGATACATGATTGTGCTTTTATTTATCTCTCTTTTTTAGGCTGTAAAGCTTAAAGGAGAGTTCAGATCTAATTCCTCTCTCTTTCCCCTCAAAATTTAAATAGAACAGAGGGAAGGCATTGCTGCTGCCCCACAGCAATTGCAGTCCAGGTATCAGGGTGAAATAGCAGCCAAGGAATTGCTGAGTTTCTGTAGGCACAAAGCTCTGTGCAAAAGGCCCAGCAAGAGGAAGCTGAATGTGGGTCAAGCACCTCCAGGGTATCTTTATGAGAAGTCAACTTTTTTCCTTTGTGTACAGCAGAATGGTTCCTCAGAAGACAAGAACAGGCCTTGTTCAGATCCTGGCCCCCATCAGGCTCAATGTGACCCACCAAGAGGAGTTTTTCCAAGCCTGGTGAGCAGAACAAATCAAACAGCTCTTGCCTTTTTCTGTCTGCAGAAGTGAATATTGGCTTTTATCTCTCCTGGGTATCTGTGAGTATAGATT
Organism: Cettia cetti; assembly: GCA_013401135.1. Lineage (NCBI taxonomy): Eukaryota > Metazoa > Chordata > Aves > Passeriformes > Sylviidae > Cettia > Cettia cetti. The sequence continues at coordinate 30,873 of VZUI01096593.1, forward strand.
ATCCACCTACATTCCTAGCACATCGAGTTGATTTGCACTATGAAAGCTTCCTAAATATTCAGTCTGTTTCCTTGTTTACCACTGAAAATGATCTAAAAACTTGCTTGAAATACCTATGTCTCTTTGGGGGTTTTGGAATGAGAGCCTCAGTTTCTGTGCAGCAACTGTAACTTGTGGCAGCTCTCACAAACTTGATGGAGCAAGCTCTGCATTTGCACTGATTGAGGATTTGTCCCTCCCTGCACATTTCTCAGCTGTGCCACGGTTGTTCCTAAATGGTTTTCTTCTTCAGCCTTTGCCAGTAGCAGTCGAGTCAATGTAACTAAATTACAGAACAAGAGCTTGTTAAATTGAGGCACATCTTAGAACTGACCTTCTGTCAGCATTAATATGTCTTCAAGTAATTTCACTTCCATATCTAGCAGAAGTGATTTGGAAAGATAAAAAGATGAATGTTATCTTGTATTACTGGCTAAGCATTCTGACCTGTGTTCCCTGAACTAGTGCCTGCAGCAGTTTTCCTCTGCCGTGGATTGCTGCCTTTGCAGCAGAGTGAAGAGGACAGAAGGCACAACCAAGGTTCTGCCACACCACTCTGCAGCTTAAATCCATCTTTATTGGCAGTTTATGCATTGAACTATGACCTGGAGTGGCTGAGACTCAGGGCAAAGAATCTGTTCTGCTATCACAGCTAACAGGGTGACAAATCACATGCTGCAATCACCATCCTTGTATATAGGCTGACAGCAAGTATGAGATAATACAGCTAAATTTAGTGGAAAGAAGTGAATGTTTGAAACTACATTGCAATGCCATGGGCAGTCAGCATAGCTCAGCTGATGCACAGTACTTTATAAAGTTGCAGTAATTCAGTTGTGAGTCTGAGCTCTGAAATGCACTGAGTTAACCCTTGGTCTGATTTTAACCAGTCCTGCTCTGGGTGTATGTCAAGAATTTCTTTGTGTCTCTTTCTTGTGCATACCTTTTATGTCTTGTTCATTAATTCCTCTCATACTTACAATGCCTCAGAGAGCAGGTATTTTATGCAGCTGTTCAGGCTAGGACAGGCTGACCATGAGGGTTAAAAGATAAGTAATTTGAATTTTAGCTTTTTAGCCTGAAGCAGAGGGAAAAGCACAAAGCTCATGTTTCTGTTTTGGCATGTGTGAAAATAAATAACCTTGCTGTATAGAGAACAAGAAACAACATTTGCTCATTGGATAAAAATATTTCTCCTGCCTCATAAGTTTAACATCTGCTAACATCTCCAGACCTATTCTCTGCTCAGTGACATGTAGACAACTGACTTCCTAACTAATCCCTTGTATTTACTTCCTTTTAGCAGTGTGACTCCCTGTTTCAAGCATCTGATGTGGTTTGCTTTTTATTGGTGGTTCCCTCATCCGGGCCTGGGTCTTGAAAACTCTTTGTTAAGTAGTTGTCACTCATGCAAGCAGGGCTCTCCATGCCAGTGAGTCTAGACATGCTGGCAGGGACCCTGGAGGGATCTGGGGACCTGGCTTCTTTTCAACCCAACCTTTGCAGCTACCAAACTCATCTGATTCAGCAATTCAGCATCAGCTGTTTTGATACACAGCTTTTAACATCTGAAATACATCAAAATTAGGAGCCCTGCCTTGCATCACCCTGTGCTGTGCATTACTTTATTGCAGGCAACAAGGCACCCTTGGGATCTGTTACACACCAGATTGAAAGAGAGATTCCTCTCTCTAAGGGAAACATATAATTTTCCTTAAGGAGCTTATAGTTAACAATGACTCAGTTGCTCTCCAGGTGTCATTTCTATATTTGCTACAGCCAATTTTCTCCATAGTCTACTTTCTCTCCAATGTAAATCCATATTATGGTTCATCAGACACTTCAAGTTTGTCCTGACTCCCATGGCATGAGTAGATCTTAATGTCATCTATACCATTAAGGAAAAAAGTACAATAATCATCCTTAATTAATATTCATTGCCAGTTTCTTCTTGTTACGTGTCAGAAAATAATTAGTTTAATTTACTTTACCTTGAAAACAGTAATACATTCATGGCATATTTGGCAATTATTAAAATGATCACCATGGAAACTAAGGATGTAAGTTAGAGAAAAAAACAGTTGCAGCACAAACATGGCTCAGAGAATTGAACTGGGAGGCAGCTAAATACTAATTACCATAGTCTTCCCTATAGTGAAGTCTACAAGGAGACATAAAAATAAATAATTTCTCTTTGCAACTGGAAAAGGTAAACTTGGTGGAGGGATTAATTTCTACTTGGCTTACCAAATTGCCTCAAACTTAATGTTTCAGGTATTTATGAAGGCAGAATATCACTCAGGACTGAAAGGATTCTATGTCAGAGCTACAGTCTTCTGCAGAATATAATTTTTTGTTCACAGAGAAATATGAGATAATAAATTTCTCATTAGTCAGGGAAATCCCAAATTCATTCTTTATTTGATAACAGTTAAAAGCTGCTTAAAAGGACAAATATATCCCAATTCAGCCCTAGATTTCCCACAGATTTTCTTCCTAATGTAAGGACATCAGAACTGAATGCAAAACCAAAATCTTTTCCACACAAGTGACCTTTAATTCATGCAGATTCATACACAAAGTGTTTAAAACACTTGATTTTTAAACAAAATAACAGGTTACGATCATGAAATCAATTGCAGCAGCCTGATTACCACTAATCCATCTATGAAAAATACTAATACTAGTGGCTGTTTTTTCTGTGTGCATTGAATTTCAAAAATACAGGCAGGAGAACAGATATAGAAACCTTGTTTCTAAAACAGGCTGGCTCTGAGCATATCTCACTTCAAGAAGAAATGTGTCTTACCATGTTTTTTTGTGAATATTTGCTGATTCTGTTACTTCTCTACAGAAGTAGAGAAGTAGCATGTTAATCTGTATTAAATGAGCCTGTTGAATACAAGCCCATTCTTTCAGCAGGACAAAGTTCTGGGAAGAAGTGAGGAAAATCTGCTGTTGTCAGATCCAGAGGAAAACATCAGAAAGGATGAAGAAGATTATTATCAGACTCCCAGCAACGTTTTAGCAAAGGTAGTTTATCAGCTGTGAGTTCTGCTGGTCTGTTAACAGCTCCAAGGACACAGGAGACATTCAATGAGCCAAAGAGGAACTGGTAGGAGGAACCACTTGTGCCTTGCAAAAGGAATACATAGATAAAGCAATAGGTAATAGAGCTTTCATTTATACAAGAAAAAAAATGTGCTAGACTCATTCAAAGGATCTTCCTGGTGCAAAGTGGCATTTTGACAAGAACATTGGTGATTTTGTTGAAATTCCCCAAATTGACTGTTTCATTATAAGTGGCTTTTGCCTATTGTATAATGAGGTAGGGTTGTGGTTTTTTCTGAAAGTGAAAACTTCATTTAGAGAATGTAACAGTACATTAAGTTTTATATATTTTGAAATGTAATTCTGTTGAAGCACCAGTATGCTGCATAAAAGCAGTACTTTTAAAACACTGCAGTACATTTAGATATTGACATTTCGCTGTGAAACAAGGCAGCAGGAGAAATTATGCTGTTAATTTTGTACAACTTTTGACACCCAATTTGGGAGGCTAATTTCTCTCGGCTTCCCATACAATTAGTGGTCAGGAGAAGATAAGTGGTCAGTTTCCTGCAGAAGTCACAGGCTGTACATCTGACTGAAGGACATTAGCAATAGTGATGTGGTCATATAATCTAAGTGCTCTAAGTCAAGCACACCCAAAGAACAAATCTCGTTTTTCAGCCTGCTTAAATTAAAAGGCAACAAATTTTTTTTGTGGTAGTACTTCAAAATATGGCTGGTCATGTCCCAGTCTGGCAGTGCCAATAATTCCAGCATTAACTTTTAAGTTTCAAGCACCTTTCTAGCTCTGGGAATTGACTGATTTGAGGAAACCCAGAATATATTAGCCAATATATTTAAACAGCATGAGCACTGAACAAAATAAGGAAATTAATGGGAGTTTCTTCTGCAGGCAGGGAAATGACATTAATGTCTTACATTGCTGTGTGTTTCTGACAGTGCTCTACTGAAGTATCAAAGCCTGACCCTACAGCTGAGTCTGATGTCCCTGTGCAAGAGCAGCCAATGAGGAACAACCCAGTGAGGGAGAACATTTATATGTCAATGAAATCACTGTAAGTAACAGCTTCATTAAGGGTTTGGAAATTAAAAGTGGCACAGCATTAGAGTTAGGGCTGACATGTCTGGTATTTGCATAACAAGATCTAGAGGCTGCATCTTGTTTGAATCAGTCCTTGTTGGGTCTTAGTTCACGAAGTTCACCACTCATGGGAACACTGGAGTCAAATTCAAACTCATCAACAAGAAATTTAAGCTCGCACTGCAGACTCCTGCACTTACACAGGCTCTGACTTTATGATGCAGCACCATTTGTTGACTCATACTTTTTCTGGGTTTTCATGACACAACAGCTCACTACTTTATGGGATCACTGCAGCCAAACTCCAACAACCTTGCAGACAGCTGCTTTCCAAAACAGGCAGCATTACCTAGAAGTTAAAAGAGAAAGGTAGGGGCAGGACATGAGCTCCCAACTTTTCCATTAAGAAATTATGTGAGTTAGGACATGTCTTCCCTTTCATTTTGCCATCCAAAGAAAGGCTCTGTTGCTGTGTGTTTTGAAGGTACAGTGTTTGCCAAGTCACAAAGAATGACCTGAACTTTTTATCACAGTTGTAGGGACACAAGGAAACTTTACAAACACAACCTCCAAAATGTAGCACTGAATACTGAAGAGAAATTTGCATGCAGAGTAAAGCTCCCCCTGAGCCAGAGGAGTGGCCAGTAGCTGTTGGCCTGACACCTACAGACAGTCACATCTTAGGAGGGGAACAACTGGAAATGCAGACCCACTAACCAATAATCCCAATTCAAGCTCATCTGTGTCTTTGGGTCCCCTCCGAGGGAATTACTATAAAATCCTCACAAGGTTATGCCATCTGAGTTAAAATATACTAAGAGCAGCTTTTGCTACTAACCTCAGTCTTGTTTGGGGCACAATGGGGAGTCAGCTCCAGGCAATAAAAGGCTTATCAAATAAAACTAAAATGAGTTCAAGTAGTTCTGAGTTATCACATCTCCTTAGGGACAGCTTTACATCTCTGCAGAGCCGAGTACAGCCAAGGCCAACAATCTGTACTCAGTTTCTTTGTCAAGGCATGCTGTTAGCTGAAATGTTTCCAAGCTTAATAAATAGTTATTGCATACTGAAAATGTTTATTTTGAGATTTATGGTCTATTTTTAGAAGGACTGTTTATTTTACTTAGATTTTATTTTGTCCACTGGATATTCTACAAGAACTTGTTATTCTTTGCTTTATTGAGGGCTGCTTGATCCAGCTTCAAGCACAGCAAGAGTGCCTGGAATTGTCAAACTCCTTAATTTTTTATCATCATTCCTCTTTAGTAAGCTGCTGGATGAGAGATGCCAGCTCACATGCAGAGGTGATGGGCTACCACCCCCTCCCAAATGCCAGAACAACGGCGCATGTCCAAGAGACTTGGAAGCAGACAAAGACACAAAATTCCCAGAAAGCAGCACCAGCCTGCAGCCAACCCTCCAGAGAAGGCAAAACTCATTACCCCTCTCAGTGGTTCACTTGTCTATACTGCTCAGGTGAGTGTCTTCTCCAGCTGGTTGCAGAGAAGACAGACGTGTTCATGGGTTTCATCTTGCCAAGCCTGTCAGCGTTCCAGAGGCACTTGGATGATGCTCTTAGTCATAGCATTTAGTTTTAGGGAGTCTGCAAGGAGCAGGGAGTTGGACTCAATAATCCTTATGGGTCCCTTCCAAATTGAGCTGTTCTATGATTCTGTGGTCTCTGATGTTTTTCTCTCACAGTCAAGTTACAGATGAGATGCAGCTGCAGAAATTGGACATTTTCCTACCCCTGGCTGATATTAACAATTACCTAAAACTTACTGAAGCAGCAGGACGAATATGGTAAGTCTGGATGTCTTGTGACAGTGCCTGTGAGATGAGAATAAGTGACAGGCACAGAAGTGTGCAGCTTTGGCAGGGCAGAACAGGGCAGGGGCAGTGCCTGCTGGCACTTCAGTGATTCCTTCTGCTCTCTCCAATTCTTTGTGTACTGGAGTTTGTATTTCAACTGCTGGGTAATGTTTAGTGATGGTTTCAACCAGAACCAGATCAAAAAGTCATTACAAAGTCATTGAATGTGTGTGTCATTTCCAGAGGGCATCCCCATGAATGCAGCCCTGTCCAGCCACTGCAGTGACTGGATATCCTGCATGTTTCCTCTCTTGTCTGCCCTCCACAGCATTTCACAGTGGACTGGTCCACACAGACTGGGGTGTTTGTTTAACCACGGAGACCACGTGGTGGCTGTGAATGACCTGCAGCCCCAGGGTGTGGAGGAGGCTTACTTCTTCATCAGCAGGTCCACCAGAAAGGAGGTAAGCTTGACTAACCTCAACTCAAATGTATCAAGCCAAAAGAGAAAGCAATTTCCTTTTTTTCACATTCCAAGAGGCTCAATTCAAACCAGTTTACTCTGGTCTAAGTTTGGCATGAGTAACTCCAGCACCAAATATCTCCTCAGCACCATTCTGATGTGGTGTCTCATATTCCTGAGAATTCCTGTGGGGAATTCAAGGCCAGCACTGCAGAGTCTGGAGAAGAGTTTGAGCAACACCAAGAGATGTTACTGGGCATAAACTAGAGCAACTTGGGACTTTTTTGCCTATTGCATATAAATTGTAAGTTTTGGGAAATAAACCATTGCCTCCAGTGGATGTGTGGTTGCTTATAGTGGTTTTGGGTATTGAGGGCAGAGCCCTGGACTCCTACATCCTATTACTTACCAAGCACTACACATCTCCTTGTGCGAGACTGTGTTTTTTGAAGAATGTGGGACATTTCTAAGATGTTCTTTAACCCAACTGTGATCTATGACATGTGTTTCTGAACTCATTTTTCAGTACTCAGGTTCATGACCCATATCCAAACACATTCATATTTGAATTCTGCTGAGAAGGTTGAGGTCACGGGATGTTATTGCCATCTAAAGAAAGGAAAGCCAGTCTCAGCAAGGAAAAAAAAGAAATACTCATCTCTCTTAATGGGGAATTTTTATTTAGCTAGTTCAAATACAAGTCAGATAGTTGCACAAATGTTGATCAGATATAACAAGCTATAAAAATGTCCATTTCTTTTCTTTTTTAAGGTGAAACTTACTGTGTGTAGGATTCCACATTCAGATATCTTCCATGCTAAAGGCTGCTCATGTTCCTGAAAAAAAAGACCTTGGTGATTAAGTAAGTGCCAAAACTGAAGGGAAAAGATCAGGGAGGAGAAGGTGATATATGGTAGATAGAGATCATCTTCTTGAGCTGCCAGACATCTTTGTTGCTGAAGTACAAAGAATGGAGAATGTGAATTTTGTTTTATGTCCTAATAACTTATTTTGTGGCATGAATAGCATGTATTTGGCTTACATTTCATATATTGGCATGTATTTCTGTTACATGGAAGAAAACAAGGGTCAGATAATTTACATGACCTTTGAGCTGGGTATACTTTTCATTTCAGCAGAAAATACTGAGGTTTGTGCCTCTGCTCACCTCTTTTCACCGAGTTACAATGATTTATTGCTGAACTCCTAATCAGTTAGGGGTGGGCAAATAACCAGCATTTGGACTAAAGCCATGTTATCCCTGGACTCCCCTTAGCTCAGAGAGGCTCAGGTGAGCTAAGAGCTGCAGTGTTGGAGGAAATGTTGGTACATAAAATGTTGTGTAGTCATTCAGTGGGGCCTCCTTTTGTGGTATGCCCCTCTTACAATACAGCAACAAAAATACTTCCAAGGGATGGCAGGAAGAAGAGCTGGTTGGAGAAAAGGAATGTGTCTGGAGCACTTTTGGGTTCATTGACATCCAAAATAAGCCCTAAGTGGAAAAGGAATGAATGGATTTGGGAGAAAGAGGGCTGGCCTCCTCTGTGAAAGGGTTCCTGGTAAAGACAGCTGGGAAAACCATAGAGAGAAATTATGAATCTGAAGGCATGTGCTCTCACTTCAATGCAAACAGAGTTCACCCTCTCTCACACAGAATGTTTTGATGCTACCAAATAGTACCACAGGGATGTCACTGGTGCAGCAGAGCAAATGCTTATTTGTTTCCCAAACAAGAATATTTCCTGTAAATATTTATTTGTGGATATGCCTTCCTCGCATTGCTACCATAGAAACATGACCAATTTTCAGCTGATAGCACACCAAAAGGAAATTGATAAGGAATTTCCTTCAGAAGTTCTCCAATGAATGCCAAAAGGGATTTTTCTCCTGTCCTAGAGCGAGTGACCTCTGTTGCTTACAGCACCATGGTGTGACATGGCAGAACAGACACCTGTGCCCTGTATGAACATGGACACAGTGTGGGAATTTTTACACACACATATTGCTGAAAAATAGATAGTGTCAGTTTACAGTGATGTGGCAACAAACAGAATCATTGGGTTTGAGTACTGATAATTTTATCTTGCCAGATACAAGCAAAATAACTACTGGGTTTAACAGGCACAGGATTACTGATATTAAGAGATTTATATAAGCTTTGATTAAGGTGGATTTTACTCAAAGGAGGTATTTATCCAGCCTCCAATTGAATAAAGCAAGCTGGCTACCACAGTAAGGAGCTACACTCACTAAAAATAAGCATTGGTGCAACTTACTTCAGCAGTAAATTTGATAAATGTGCTGGACTTTAAATAAAGTTATAAAATTTTATTCAGCTGAAGATGAAAACAGCATCATGTAACTCAAAACAGACAAACACAAATACATATATAATCTATTCAGACTCAGCTCCTGTTCAAAAGTTTAACTTCCAGACTGAGTGTTTCCACAGCCTGTCACTTCTGCTTTTGAGATAAGAGTGTTTGGGACATGCTTGTTTCTCAAGGTGGTAAGGATCACATTTTGATTTTTCTGTTTCAGTGGCATTCAAAGCCTGTTTGTGCTGAATTCTGCATAAATACAGAGGGAACTCCCAGTTCTGGAACTACAGAGGCTGAAAATGGAAGAAAACACATTCCTTGGGAGCTCTTCTCCAAAGCTGCTAAGGGAGTCCTTTGCTCTGCACTGCTGCTTTGAGCACAGCAAATCCATCTCTGCCTAAGGAGCCCCTGAGGGATGGGATGGCTGGCTACAACTGTAACAGGGCTTCTTCCAGCCCTGTAACTCTGTCAGTCTGCCAGGACAGACCCCATGGCCTGAATCCTAAAATCACAGATCACCTACTTCAAGAGCATCTGCTGAGGATGGTGTACTCAGCCTTTCTTGGCCAAAGTTTGCCTCAATTCATCTTCTGAACTTTGGAAAAGGAAAGTCCAGACTTTCCTGTGTTGTTCCAAGACTCATCCCTCTGTAAAATAAGTAATTTTTTTCCTAATATTTATCCTTGACATTTTTTCAGAAAGTTAACGTGACTTTTTCTTGCCCTTTTTTCAGTGGGCATAGGGAACATATAGATTGCCACTATCTGCAGAGAAATCTTCATTATGGAAGGTATTTTTTCTACCTGTTCTCCCTTCTCTTTTTCTTAGACCAAACATTCTGCATTCTTCCATCACTTTTTCAAACATTACCTGAAAGTGACTGTATGACACTGAACTGCAAGACAAATACCTTGTATTTCCAGTTATGGATGAACAAAGGAAGTGAGAAATTTGAATACAAATAATTTCATCAGAAAGAAATCCAAAGCCATGAAGCAATTTCCTAGAACTTCTTAGAGAAACGTTTCTCAAAAGAGGTGAATTAGTGAAGAACCCCCATGGTGGTGGGAGCAGAGCCACCTCCATGGAACCTGCTGCTGAAGCAGATGTTGAGCACTGCATGCTGCACCTCTCAGCCATGGAAGAATGTTACTTTGGGACAAAACCAGGATTTGGTTAGATATTGCATGTACAGAATAATTCCAGAATATTTTAGAGAATTGGGGGATTACTTCTGTACTTCAGTAAACAGTTAGAGATGTGTTACTCCATAATTGATCATTATGTCAGTTTGCACAATGCTAAATGCAGATAATTAATGTCACATATTGGCTGATTCATAACACTTACAGAGATACAATATGGAAATTACATTGGTACAGTAAATTCTGGTAGGGTGTGTGAAGTTGTCTGCCCACATATGATTAATAAATGTGCTAACACTTTACAACATATTGTATGTTGCAATACACCTCATTTTTTCCAAACATGGTCCCTCCTTGTCCTGCAAAGATTACCTGTGACTTCCCAGTAATCTGCAGCTGAGTCACTTAACAGCCCTTTTAAAAAAAGCTACACTTAAATAAAGATGTGTTTCCCTGGCTGTTAATTTGTGCATGTTCCCATACTGCACTCACTCATTAGTGGCTGCTAATATTTCCCCTTGGATTCCCCAAACATGAATCATGCTCTTTCTACTCTAGCATCTAGCTGGGAAGATGGCAACTGCCCAGGAGAAAAGCAAGTCCTGGAAGAGAGAGAAAGTAATGGTAAGGGAAGTCTCTATATTGATGTAAGGTCATCGAAGTTAAGAAAAATAAAAAGCCCATTGAACAAAAGCACAAACCAGACCACACAACCTCCACAGTTCCTCCCAAGGGCAACACTCCTGAGAACTGGGATTGGAGTCATAAAACGATCAAGAGAGCACAAGTCCTGCAGGAGAACAAGTCCAGCCAGGAAATGTTATCTGTGCAGTGTCCACTCTGAAGTGAGACAGAGACAAGCTCTGTGCAATGCTTAATTCTCTAATTAGAGCCCTTCCACCCTGGGGGATTGGAGGGATCTCTATATATGTAATGAGGATATGTAAATAAATACCTTTATATTTAATAGGGATATCTAAATAACAGCCAGACATACTTCAGTGTGGCTGGAATTTCTGCAAAGGGATTCAAAGAGGAGCAACTGCAATAAAGGAGAATGATGACAGCCTGCACACTGCAGAGAGTGGATCTGTGGTGAGCTGGGGACACCAGGTGCTTAATCTGTGTTTTGCCCCAGATTTTCTGGTGACCTCAGGAGAACCTCACACTCACTCAGTAAAATTCAAGAAGTGGTTTCAGACACATTTGCATCATGCTGTCTTTTACCATGAATGTGATATCCAGCACCACATTCAATACTTGGAACTGCTTTAGCTCCCAGAAAATTCCTGGAAAAGCCTCCAGCAGACCTGTATGTTACAGGCATGAGGGCAGGTTCATCGATGCCCTGTGCTATGGGGAGATGCTGATGTGCTGGTTCCATGCTGAGGGAGAAGCCATCCTTGATGTCCTGCAGAAATTGGCTTGCCTGAGTCCCTTCAGTCGCTCTGTCATGAGGAGTGTTAGGTGATGTTCCCACTTCCCTGCAAGGAACTGGCTCACAACATCTGTGCTGCTCATGGAAATCTACAACAGCAGGGACTGTGGAAATCTCCTCAGTCACATGGATTCATCCAGCATTTCAGCCCCATTAGGGAACACACTAATATTTACAAATGTGCTTCCCTGCTGGTGCTCCCTTGGTCAGAGCAGGGGCTAGAAAGTGATGTACTGACTGTGTACCTTTGGGTCTGTGGAGATGACAAGGAACCTGAGGTGCTCTAAGGGTTTTTTTGGTTTGTTTCCCAGGGGTGAACCCTTCTTCCACATACATGCCTCACCATAGCCAGCCACTTCCCTCCTGCAGGCTGGCCAGCAAGTCACTGCGAGGAACTCAGGGCATGCCAGGCAGTTCCTAGAAATGCCATGGGAATTTTGAATGTTCCTTCTGGCCCTTATCACCTTCTAATTTATTGCATCCCTTAAAGAAGTGGAGAAGCCAGACAAGGTTGATACAAGCCTTTCATTAAGGAAAATCAGTTAAAACAAAACCATACCTTCATGACCAGGAGCCCTTTGCCTGCTGATGGCAGCTCCTTGGTGGCTTCATCTTACAGCAGGACCAGCACTCTGCAGGGCACCAGGCTGCTGTGGTGGCAACAGGACTGGACTTGCCATGGCAAATGTCTGGCCATGTTCAGTTTCTCATCCTGGGGTGCCTGATTCGGTCTGTGCCTGAGAATTTATTTTGTTTATAACCTAGCAGTGGAGGATGAAATTGAAGCATTGGTGGGAGCATTAAGATCATGCCCATCAGTGATGCTAATCTTTTAAAATGTCGGATGTTTGTGATGTTCAGCAGTAGGGACATCACTGAGCTACATCCATTTTTATTTCCTGCCTCTGTAAGTTTTCCCAAGAAATCTGTTTCTGTTTGTGCCTATAAAACACAGCATAAAGCCATGGTTTATGCCTCAAGGCTGTGGGAAGGGTACTACCTCCATCAGTGATGAGGGTTGCACAATATTTTTAACCAGGAGAAGTCAATGTTTTCGAGTAGCTGCTCCTCAGCAGCATCTACTGATCAGTCACATATTCTACACCAGGACACTTTTTGCCAAAATAACCTCATTTATATGCTAAATGTCCTTAAACTAATTAAGTGCCCTACAGGGATTCTGGCCTTCTGTCCTCCAATTTGCCCCTCTTCTATTTTATTCAATGTCCAAAGTCATCCTTCACAGATGTCATTTTGCTTCCAAGCAATTGCCCTTGTGCTCCAATTTCTAAGAATAAAAGTGAATCCTGACAGCATAACATTTCTGAGAAATCCCCAGTAGTGGAAAAGTAGCTGGGGGGGAGAACAAAGAGGAAGGAAAACTCAGTCATGAGGAAAGACTATTAACAGCAAGAGGAACTGTGGATAGGAAAAAAAATATAGGTCAAAGATGGTAAAACAGGAGTTCTCTGCCATAAGTACATTTTTATTATATTTGGTGTCAAATAAATTAAAAGTCTGCTTCAGGTTATTTCCTAGCATGAGACAAGTGTCAGTAAGTAGCACCTGCCCTCAAGGTCAGCTAGAACATTGAAATAACCCAGAGTAAATACGTGTCGAGTCTCTCTGGCACCTGGATGAAACATCTCCTGCCCTGTGGTCTGGTCACCCTGGGACCTCTCCATCCATTTGTCTAGTTAAGTTCTGCCAGTGGCCCAAATGCTGATGATCACAAGGCTGGGAATAGTGCAGGGGTGTTTTGGCATGGCAGCCAGGAGACAGGAGGATGCCTGTGCCTGCAGGAGGGGGTGGCCAGTGCTGTCATCTCCAAAGGGGACCCACACCAGTGACCCACACATGTCAGGGGCTGTGGCACCATGTGGTGATGTTAAGCTGTCCCTTTGCTTGTGCTTGGTGTGAAAACCAGGTGAATGAGGGCCAATAGATTTCCTGCACTGCCCCATTCAGAGCCCTCCCAGAGCTGCTGCCACATCTTGAACTGAACCTTTCTGGAGCAGGAGAAGTTCATGGCAGGTTCCTGCCCTGGTCCTTCAGGGGGGATAAAGGCACTCTCAGGGAATGCTGTGCAGCAAGGAGGTTTAGGAATGTTTAGAATGACAACATTCCCCCAGGTAACTCCAGCTGAAGTGGTGGGGGTGGTGTGGGCAGGGAGCATGCAGACCCCACTGACAGCAGCTGCAGAGTCATTCCCTGCTTGCCTCCCACCCTGCTGTCCTCAGCCTGACTTCTCCTGTGTTCTGGCTCATCCTTTGCCAAAGGAGCCTAGGGGGCATCCCTGCTGCCCCCCACCCCACTAATCTGCTAAGGCAGTTGGGTAATTAATAATTTCCTAATGAGCTGTTGCTAACAGCACCACTGTCCTGCTGCATTCATCCCTGCCTCTGCCACTCCTCTGTCAAACACAAAATACTTTGGGTTTATATGGCAGAAAAGCCTTCACACACTACTGGAAATGTGTGTCATGTCCTGGAAGGCACCAAGAGTCCCCAACAGCCCTGCCAGGGCCCTCTGCCCCCAGGGCTGTCAGTCCCTGCTCCAGGGATTCTGTGGGTGCCAATCGCCCCTGCCTGGCTCTGGCCCCACAGATGAGCCCCAAGGAACGAGCTGGGCTGTGACCATGAAGGTGTTAGTGGAAAACCAGGCTCCTGCTGTGCTGCACAGCTCAGTTCCTCAGATGGTCGCTGGGTAGCAGCACAAAGAACAGAATTTCAGCTTTACCTCCCTCGTTCAGGCAATAGATGTGACCAAGAGCAGGGCAGAGAGCCAAGTAAATAACAAGGCCTCAGTAACAAGAGAAATCCAGCCTGCCTTTCTCTGATTGAAGAAGCCCTGCTGAGATAAATACTCCAGTCCATCTCTTCTCTGAAACAGGAGCTGAAAAGTGGGTCAGATCCTGCTGCTGGCAGTGCCTTATTTGGGGAGGTCTCTGCTAGGAGCGGACAAAGGACTGGAGTGATCAGAAAAAAATCAACTTTGCTTCTCACAACAGAGTTCACTGAAATAATGGCTTCTGCAGGGAGAAAGATGGTGATGGACAAGCAGGAGGGGTGGGAGGCAGCAGGAGGCAGCACATGCAGAACCCCACAGCCAGCCCTGGTCTTGCTGAACGCTGCTCCAAAGTCACCCCTGTTGGCATTTGTGTCCTTGTGTCACCTTTTCCTCTGCTGCATTGCTTGTATCTTTTCCCCTGAGGTGGTGAACTTCCTTTCTCTTCTACCCCTAACAAGCAAGAAAACGTACAGAAGGAAAGGTGAACAAAGTTTCACTGAAATGCCAAATAGGAAACCTTAGAGGTTTTTAAAACTGTTTGGTTTATATAAGAACTTATTGGAAACTGGCACAAACAAGTGTCTATCTGTTCTGAGATACCACAGCAGATGAGACAGAGTGGAAAATCCTCTTCCCTGCCAAGTATTTGCTGGAGATTTGATAACAAGGTGCCATTGTACAACAGTGGGTAAAGGTCCTGAGTAGAAAGGAGAAAGAAGAGGCCTCCAGGCAGTGCAGGGCTCTGCCTTTGTGGGCTGCAGCTCCTCCACCAAACCTCCTGCCTGCAGACAGCAGGTCGAGCTGGTTAGGTTCAGTGGGAAGGCAGCACTCAGCTCTCCCATGCTGTTTTCCCTCTCTGCAAGCAGAGACAAACTGTCTTATCCCTTCATTTCTGTTAAAGGCTGAAATCTCCTTTTCTCTGCACCACTGGGGAGAACATTAAATTCAGCACTCCAAATGCATACTTATAATCTGTACCAAGATGTGAAACTTAAGTACAAGATCTTCAATTTATAATATTGGTAGTGACAAGCTTTCAGTATTTCCTGTGAATTTCATTCACCCCAGTCACAGTTCCCACTAGATACTACCGTGTGGTTTACAAACATTAACACTCAATGTTCTGCAAGCACACTTGGTTTGGAATGGTGGCTATTGAATAAAATTTCAAACTGCATCATTTCACTATAAATCATTAACACATAAAGCAGACTGCAACCCACCCTTAAAAGTAATGGCCTTATTTGTTTTGATTCTGAAATGAATGGTTTTCTGTAGCTAAGGGAGGACGGAAATGTTTGGCCTGCATTCTCTTGTTCTCAATACTCACCTGCTGCTTTTTTTTTTCTCTCTACCAAAGAAAACTCAAAATTATTCAGACACTGAAAACACATCAAAGCAATAACTGCCTCTTTACCCTGACATGGAAATAAGTCTACCACAATCCCCCCAAAGCAATGTTCAAATTCAAAATTCATGTTCAGTCAAAATCAATCCCTAATTGCATGAAGGATGTCTCTGAAGTCAAACTTCCTTAAAAAGAAAACAAACTTAAATGGCAATTTATCCTAACCACCTCTCAGAAGCTCATACAAGCAGACAGGTTTGATCAAATAAGAGAAATCCTTTAACCATGCCAAGGGCAACTCAGCTCCTTTCTCCACTCCAGGTTGCTATTGTTTCACATATTGCTACGTGAATTATTTCACACCAAGGTTTAAAGAGATACTGGCACCTTGAAGTTCCCTTTAGCTGCCCATATGCTTTTATTCTGCAGTGCTTCACACATGCCTTCCCAGCAGCCTCCCCCGTGGTGGCCACAGGCCGTGGGTGCTTTCATTTATCACAGCCAGCCTGAAACCCAGTGCCTGAGTCAGCACAGCCAGGAGCTGCTCTCCTCATCTCCCCTCTCTCCTCCTGCTACCCTTTTCCAACAGAGTTGCTTTTAGCTCATTTATCTGCCTGTTGGGGTGATATGTAATCAGAGCAGGAGTCCTGATGGGAAATACAAAGTGATTCTTTAGAGGGGTTGGCTTTGAAAGCCGCTCTGGGCGCCGATCAAGCGAGTGCTGCAGCTGCCCCTTTCATGTGCTTTGCCTTCTGCCCTGAGCCTGTCAGCACCAGACAAACAGGAAAAGGCTCTGGGATGTTCACAGGCCCATCTTGCTTTAGTGCAATCTGGTAGTATTGTGTCAGTACAGGCTGACTCCTCCACCCCACTGTCCAGGGGACCCTGGTGTAGTGTTTCTGTAGCACCACAAAGGTCTAAGTCCCCATCCACTTAAAAGGATGTATCCCCATCCATCTGAAAAGGTGATCAGAACCCCCACTCTCATCCAAAATAATAAATGCTTTCATTCATTCATCTCTAATGCCAGCACTGACCAAAGACTGAAAAAAAAAAATAATTCAATTCTTCATTAGGAAAAGTAGAGCCAGACACAATGTCCTAATTAATGACTTCTGATATTTGGTTTATCCCAGGTGTGCACTCCCCAAAGGAATTAAACTGCTGAGATCAGAGAGACACCCCTTGGAACCACCAAGACAAGGGAAAAAGTCTTGCCACACATCTTTCCAAAAAATTCTTGTTAGTTACATTTAGTTTTCCACATCTGCTTGTATGTCCTCCCCCGCAATCTAATCCTGTTATTAATTTTCTTTATTAAAAAGAGAACAAAAATAATTTATTCCTGAGTCTGGATTCTGAAAATACTTTTTTTTTCTATAAAAAGAAGCCAAGTAAGTGGGTAAGATGGAGATCTCCTACCATGAAAGTGGATTAAATGCTGCAGAATTCATCTACACGCAAAAACCAGCTGGTGGAAGTACAAATACAAACTAGAAAGAGGGAGGAATGAAAGCACCCAGTGGGCCCATGCAGGAATACCTACAGCAGAGCAGGAACTGGAAAAAGGCTCCAGCACTAAAGGCCTTCTGCTTTGCTGACTGAAATGCATCTGTGGTCATCTGCTCCATGTCAGGGCAGGATTAATTGGGTCAGTCCAGCAGATGCCAATGTCAGTGTCTTCCAAGATAAACCATTTCTAGGGTCAGTTTCAGAAACCAGTTTCCTTTTAAAAGAACAACCCAACCCCTTATTCTGGGTAACAGGCTAGAAACTGATAGCAGGAGGTAAAGAGCCATGGAGAGGTAACAGGTGCCTCACACCCATCAGGCTGTGCTGGAAGTTGAATTGTTTGGGTTCTGAGTTGCCACAGGCACAAACTGAGGGAACTGCAAAACCAGGAACAGCATCAGCCCAGTGGGAACCCCCCCAGACACACACTCATTCTTGAAAATGCAGCTAGGGAAGCAAGAAGATACCTGAGCTGTGACTAAAATTGCACTCTGAGGTGCTTACTCCAGCCTCTCATACTCAGTGCAAAAATTAGTCAGGAAAAAGACCCTGAGGGCCAAAAAAACCGTGCATAATTCCTTAATTATTCAACGGGTAAAAATAATTGCCTGCCAAATAGAATCCCCAGATTTGCTCTGATTTGTACAAGGAATTAATTCAGGTTTGGTATTTGCAAAAGCCATAAAAGACATTTCTTCATACACCTCCAAAAAGGAGTGGAATCCTATGAATGAGCACTCCAGTCCAAGACAGTTAGCAGTTCTTGTGACAGCCAGCTAGCACTACGCATGATGTAAAACAAAAACTTCAGATTCCTTTAACTGCCTAATTTAAACTGAAGCATTTAACAATGCCATTGTATGTCAGTGAAATAGTCATTCACAATTCTTTTAGTACAAAGAATCTTTTTGCCATCAGTTTCTCAGTTATGTCTCTCACAAGACAGAAATAAAACAAGTGACTTCACATTACAGAGCTCATCACTCAGAGACAGGGACCTGTTTATACTTACATTGATCATTCAAAGAAATGTTTTTACAACATAAAATAGCATTGAAGAGTCTAGACAAGCTACTCCGAGGGGCTGGGGAACGATTCTTTACATGTATTTCCATCCTGGAAGTTTGGATCAGTTTTTATTTTAGCAATTAAAATTTTACTAGTGCCTGCATGTACCAACATACTTCAGTACATAAACACCAGGCAGATATAGAAAAAGCAGCACTGGATAATCTGGTAGGAATCAGGGCAAAAAATGCAAAGTGAAATTTACCTTTCTGCTGCCAGTATTAGTATTTTCCTTTCTTGTTTTTCCAGAATTCAGGTGACAAACCTGCATATAAACAACTCAGCAAACCCCAACTGAGATTACATGGCGAGGATCCACTTCTGTGCTTGGAACACCTGATGAGAACTGGCACTACAGAGAACACAAGCAACTTTAGACAAGCAACATGCACAGCACATCCACCAAAGATAGTGCAACTCTGGCACTGAAAAGAAATCCATTTTGCAAGGAAAGAACACATAAGATATATTCTTTATTTTTAAAAAAATCACTAAAAAAAGCAGAACATCTTGAGCGGAATATAGAAATGTCTTTTGTAAACAACTGTCTGAAGTACATATGCTGCAGGAGCCCAAGTCAATACTCTCTCACAAGGTAAGTTTTTTTAAACAAGATTTAAACCACAGTAGTCAGTTCTGCCTCATGAAATGAGCTTCTCTGAAGCCTGAGTTGACAGCATGTGACATAAGCTTAGTATTGTCTCATTTATTGCAATTTATTGCAACTTATTTTCAGAAAGTACCCTGGATTTTTTAATCCTCAGCATTACACATCTGAGCATCTCCACAATCTGAGGAAAATTAAGAACTGGGGAAAAGGAGTAAGATAAAAAATAACCCAAATATGAACTTGAAATATGGTAAGTTATGGAGGGGGAAAAAGTAGCAGATACACAAGAAAGCAAAGTGCCTTTTTTTTTTTTTTTTCTTTCCCCAAAGTATGGCAGTTTAGTCCCCCCCTAAAGAAAGCTTTGTGGAAAAGGGAGATAAATAAAACTCACAGGAATTCAATTCCCATTCCAGCCTACTTCCTTGGAAATATACATTCTTCCTCATATTTATTTATGCCTATTGCCCTCAGTCATCCAGTCTCTAAAATGCATTTCCATCAAGCTTCTGTCTCTCCAGTCACCAACATTTACAGTGGGGATGATTTTCTGTGGCTTCAACCACTGAACAAAACGCTTCATTTCCAGGTAGCTGCTGTGTTCACTGTAAGGAATCCCTGAAATGAAAACAAATCACAGCCATCTGTCAGTCTACTTAGCTGCCTCCAAGCCCTCCAGCTGAGAAATATTTTAGATAAAGGGGTTTTTACAATCCCTATTTGGGATCTAAAGTTTATAGCTAAGGTAAAACAACCTCCCCCCTTCCAATTTTCCCTTCTAGGAAAACTACTTTGCATTAAGTCACCAAATCCTTCATCAGTGCAAGCTAAGCAACATCAATGACCTGGTAAAAGGAATGGGCAAGGATTTAGCTCCATCCACCAATAAGAACTGAGAGGAAGACACACCCTCACAGAAACAAGACATAGAATGAAATCTTGGCTCTGGAACTACACTGCCACCAGCATCAGTCAGGCCAAGACTCCATCCCTAAAGTCTCTACCTGTATCAGATGAAGATCTTTATTTGCATGACAAGGACAGGGGAAAAATGTATGTAAAAGTCTGCATTTATGTTGTTCTCAATTACTCATTCCACAGATCTCTCCTGAAGAGATCTGTGCAGTTTCTCAATGGGTAAGCAGAAGAAGCAGCAGTTACAAAAATCAGCAGGCATTTCCTGAAGAGAAATAGGAAAAAGCATCCACACAAAGCTAAATGCACTGAATCTTTGCCACTCTTATACCATATATAGTGATTTTTCCTCTTGTCTGAGGCTTGATATCCGCCAGAGAAAGGCATGAATTAGAGTAGGTCCACCCCGTAGGTTTGAAAGCCAGAATATGATCAAAAGTCTCAGAAAACTTATTCAAGTGATCTTGCAAGCCCTGTGGAAAAATAAAATAGCATATACTTAATCCCATTAAATATCTAATTAGACTAAAGTTTGGCTATTTCATGATGGAGAGGCCTCAGACTACATCTTGTTTTCATGTGCTGGTATTTTTAAATTTTAATGATCATCTACCTTGAAATTATTGATCAATATTAACATTTGCAAAACAACTTGTCCCTTAAGATCTCAATTTCTTCATCTGAATTAGGCACATATGAACAGCTGTGCATTACAGAGTGGAACATATAAGGAATAATCACACCGTCTTATAAATCTTGCTCCACAAATCATTAATTTCCTCCTCTAAACTGGAGTTCAGCAGCTGAGTGGAGATAGAGGATGGTGAAATGCTGCTTCAGTGCAAAATCTGGTTAATTAGCAGTGCCACAGAGGTCCTGACACCTGCATATGCCCAGAAGCAACCAGAGTTATTTAACCTACCCAAAACACTTACAGCAAGCCAGTGCATGAGCTGAGTATTGCTCTGAGCACTAAACCATGATTTTACCACCTCTCCAAGACAGCAAGGAAACCACCTCTCATCTTCTCACTCTAAAGAGAAAATTACCTTGAAAAAGTTTCCAAGTATGTACAATCCTATTTCTGGATAAAGTGAAGCCAGTGTTGCTTCAAGTTAAAAATAGAAAATCAATTTTATGCGTCCTGTATAAAATCTTACAGGCAAATTCCTAATTTGAAAGTCCTAAAAGGTTACAGAACTCAAAATCAAATTTTATATTAGCAGGAGAGAGAGGAATACAAAAAGAAGACTAATGAAGGAGGAGGGTAGAGGGGGATAGATGGGCTGTGATAGAACATTACCCAACCTGCCAGACACTTGACAACTATGAAACAGGGCAGCAGAAAGCTGCCACATTTAACAACACCTTCAGTGCAATGTCCAGTAGCAACATACAGAATCCATCACACCAGGTGCATAAGAATTTTTAAAAACCCTACCATAGCAGACATTTCATTCAGCAAAAGGAATTATGGCTCACTGCTGTGACTTTGAGTACACTCTCTTGATTAAAGGTGTAACTGTAGCAGTCTAATTCTCCTTCACACTTCATTTTGGGAGGATTAACATAGATTAAGGTAATTAATCACATATTTGCTCCCCTTTCTCTAATGAAATCTAAATATAGTACTTCAAATGCAATGATTATTACATTAACAATGGTAATCTGCTTATGAATTTTGCTATAAATTGGGTGTACAACATTCACGTTAAGGATGCAATTTCAATCATAAAAAATTATTTGTGCATTTCAATCACAAGCACTTCTGAAAGTCTCACCTCAATGCCAGTACAAAACCTTGCTGAGTTAAACAACATGAAATAGATTCATAGACTCACAGAACTCAGTTTCCTGGAAATTTTCCACTGCATAGTCAATTAAGGCAAAAGCCTCAATTTTTGAGTTACAAAAAATTGTTTGTTGCAAAAGAACCATGCATGCATTTTGGAAAAGACTGCCTCTTTCCCCAAAACAAATGACTACAGTGTTTGCTCATAACAAGACCATTTTAAATACACATTCCAATCTCTTTATTTATTGCTTTAGCCAACACTGTTCTAAACCTCCATCCTTTTGAATGGAAAACACATTTCACTGCTACACCAACCTCCTTCAATCACCATGACAGCCTGATATTCAGAGTGTCACTAAAGTCAGCAGTGTACACAAACAGATTCCATAAGGTAGGAAAAGACTCAAACATGATTAAATATTTAATTTACCCCCAGCCCAAACACCACTTAAACTCATCTGGCTTATTAAAGAACAGCCATTTGTCAGTACATACAGCAATACCTGCATTTTACTGGGGTAAAACCAGACACTGCCCTGAAATACCACTTCTCTGGGGTTTTTTTTTCTTATATTTTCTTAATATATATCAAATCAAAAAGTAAGGTAAGTGATCTTTAAGCATTTAAAGTTCTCCACATTTTACTGACAGCATATTGCACCCAGGCACTCCTCTAGCTGCAGCCTGATTGGCAGCTTGGCACTCTGGAAGTGTCCCCAGCATGGGGGGACATCACCACTAATGATGGCTTGAGACCACACAACGCCACACCTGAGGGCACAGCCCCAGCACAGGGGCCTGCTGTCAGGCCAGGACTCTGACCCACTGGATCACTGTGCCTTTCACCTTTCCTGGCCCTTTCCAGGGTCCAGGCATGGCTTTTGTCACACTGTAGATTTGTCTAGAGCCTCCTGAGCTCAGAGGTGAGACCCTGCATGACGACTGCCTCTCTCTGGGAAGCAAAGCTACCCTTGAGGCTTCAATCACCCCCTGGAAGTCCAGCTGTGTGAGTATCCATGCATGCTGGGACAGGTGACTTAGCAACCCAGAAATCTGCAGAAGAAACTAAAAATAAATTACTGTTTAAGACAACGCAATACACCAAAAATAAATCCATACATATTTCCATTACTCATTTTCTGCCCCACCACAGAAAACATCATGGAACAAAGTTAAAGAATTAAGATACTAAGTTCCATCTCCTGCAGCCCCATCCAAACCATATAGCCTTTTTTACTCCTTTTTAGGTCAACTCTGACTTTGACTAGTCCTGCAGCTAAATACCATCTTGCTCTGAAGGATTTGCTTGAGAGGGCACAGCAGGCCTGAAGCAAAAAAGGAAAATAAATCCAAGCCTGTAAGGCATAAACAACCACTTTTTTTCTTTCTTCCAGGTTACTTACATTTAAGCTAGAGCTTGTTGCTTTACCTTACTGCCCTTCAGTATTTTGTAGTCTATTTAGAATAGCCTAGGAATTAGTCATCTTTCCAAACTAAGTAATTCCCAGAAAAAACACTCAACCACAAAAACTCAGTGTCTCAAATCTCAACCATATGTGCATTTGAAATCGACTTAGATGAAATAATGTTTTAAAGTTAACTGGCTTACTTGCTTTTGTGACAAATATTAGAGAACTGGTAGTTGGCCATGTTCATAGGCCTCAAAACAGAGGCTCACAGGCAGAAAATCCTTTTAGACTTTTCTTACACTGGACCAGGTAAGAGACAGGCTGAAAACAAGAACTCCATGTCACAATATATTATTTGCTAAGAGGACAGATCAGGCAGTCATTACATAAACCTACTTCAAAAAGCCCTGCAAAGAGCTGGTCTTTGAACAAACCTAACCTTATCTTGTACAAGCACCGCATCATGTTTGGAGAAGTTATTAATGTTTAATTGCATTTCAATTTCAATGTATTGCTACATGTCAAAGCTCCACTAAACAAATACGATCTGACAAGAGGCTAAAAAGCACCAGACAGGACTGGTTGCGAGGAGCCAAGAGAATTTTACTAGCAGGTTCATCAGAGTCCATTTTCTGAACTTACCTTAAAATTAATTTGCATCATGGGAAGAACATGAAGCAAAGTACCCTTCCAGTCCACACTGATGAGGGAATTAACAGCAGCTGACTCCAAGCACTGCAGGGTTTTGTACTTGTCACGGGACAGGCTTGCTTTTGAGCCCAGAACTTCAGCAATTGCTTTATGATTCATCAGGAAGAAATCAGAAAAAGAAAACTGTAAGAGTTCTTTTTTTGACTTGTTTTGGAAGTAGTCCTGATTATTGTACAAGATAATTTTTACTATTAGAAAAGAAAACCACATTCAACAGGATATAGTGTTTTGTATTCTAACACCAAGAAGAGAATCCTGTAATGGATTAAAAACCTTTGTCCCCTACATTTTAGCAGCAGAACTTTGTATGACAATGGGAAAAAGAAGGAAAAGTACCTTGATAAATTCTAAGACATGTTTCTTTGGTAGAATGTTACTGAGGTGAACTGGCATTTATTCCAAAGATGCCAAAAACATTTGTGCATTTTTTGGAGTATGTGACAAACAGCCCACATTGAAGACAGACTAAATTTCAGTGAGAGTAAGTCTTGTATTGATGACTTTAAATATACACAAAAGCACAAATGGTGCACATCTGCCCGCTCTAAAGCACACATTTGGGCAATCATGTTGGTTCCTGGCGCTGTAACTGAGTGAAGATTAGCACACAGGATCTTCATTTAGACATTAAAGACACATTATATTATATAAACTGGAAGGAAAAACTGAAAATAGAAGTCCAAGAATAACATCGCTTTGCTGTTTCTTGACAGCATGAAATTATTAACAACAAAAATGTCATAAAGACCTCATTTATTTATTTTTTAATCACCCTTAGCAATTTTCTCACCACAATCAATTAAAGAGGTGCATACAGTGAGTATATAAACTGGCCACATGTATATTTGCTGTGGGGGGGAAGGCTGCAAACATGGTAGGACACTATTTCTTTCAGAAAGTCAAAACTTATTGATTAGAAAACTAAAAAAAAAGGCAAGAGGATTATTAAACACATTTAATTTCTTTACGCAATATCTAAACTTTCAGACTAAGCAACCTTTTACATCTTCAAGAAAGCCACCTTGTAACACTAAATTAGATATTAAGTTAGCTATTTGATCCAGTACATTTCTTTTACATACCTAAGAAAACTTTTTCTTTTCCAATGGCGTAAGTGCCACAGACCACCAGAGTTCGTGGGTTTAAAGTCACTGTCTCAAAGGCAATGTTGACAGCAAACTGGATAACCTCTTGCTGTGAAGGAAAGGTGTACTCAGGGCTACAGTATCTGGGGCACAGAAACAAAATACATCACTTTGTTACAAAAAATAAAAGACATCTGAAATTACCATGGAGACCCTCAAAACCCAGTGTACACAGTGAGTGAAAAGAACATTATTCTTCTATATAATTGTGGTCCATTAGAAACACTGAGCTGCCCAAATTAAATTGTTGCAACAAAAATTACACTGAGCATATCACTGTTTTCTCTACAACTATTCACTCTCTGACACTGAATTCCACATTTTCTTCTTCATAAATACCAAATGCTCTTGCAAGCTACATATTTGTATCACGTCCTGATTATATCCTTATATCTATTTTTTGTCATACACACAAACCATAATGTAAGTCATTACGCATTCACAGAAACACACAGAACAGAAATAAAAGTCTGCAGCTGGGCATTAGTCACCATTCACACAAAAACTATTTTATACACATGAATCAGAGAAAGGTCTAATGAAAATTCCCAAAATTGATTCAGCCTTTTGGCATTCTTTCATCTTTGAATTCCTTCACACCTTTTTGTAACAGAGTTGAATCCACTGAAAACCAGTGTTCCATAAACTTCTTGTTTTAGAGCGGAACACTTAATGTATGAGTTTTGACACCCAGAATTTAACACCACTTATAAATAATGTGGTGATCTGAGATTTTCCACCACCCACTTTCATTCTCTAATGTAACACCACAACCAATGAACAAGCTTGACATACATAGATTCCTAATATATGTTTTTATCCAACACTAAACAGAGCTAAAAAATGACAGCAATGTCATTAAAACTTACATTTATTTGGTTCATATAAAGCTGTACTAAACTGAAAAGACTAAGAATAAACAACAACAAAAAATCCATTTCCAGACAACTTACGTGGTATCAAGGTAAAGGGTGTGGACTTGCTGGCCCATCAGAGCAGGATAGCGCTCCATGGAGGGGTCTGCTCTGAAATCCCCTGTGTGCAGAATAACAGCCCCACTTGGCAGGTAGAAAAGGATCATTGTTGCACCTGGACAACTGAAACAAACAAAAAAAACCCCCACACAAATTATGTCAACTCTCTGTATTGATAAACTGCTTCAGGAGATAGACCACTCTTCAGTAGTAGAAATGTGCAGAATAGCATTTTAAATCATAGGTGCTATGCAGACTAATTTAGCTAGAAAATCCTGATTTCTAAAAGAATTCTGCACCTAATCCTATGGCCACACACAAGCTTAACTTCTCACCTGAGATGGAAAGAAGAAAAAAACCCCACATCAACAGCAAAGCAATCAAGCATTAACTGCCATTTTGGGATGCCCACCTTCTAGGCCTGACAAAGATCCTGCCTCAGTTGCAATCATTCTATTATTTGATTCCAAGGGAAAACAGCACACCAAAGAGAAGCAGCATTCTTGTTCAACAGAAACAGAATTGTATTGCTGCAGACTCATCTTCCTTCCTACAGGACTAACTGGAGCATTTCCTTTTAAATTCTGCTTGCAGATTTTAAATGTTGCCCTAGATCCAGAACTCCCTGGTTATAAATACAACTTCCTTACTGGTGACAGTGAATCCATCGTGCCTTCTGCAGTTGTTTGCCAAAGCTTTCTGAAGGGCAAGAGCTCGGACTGGAAAACCTGAGTGGGACTATTTTAGATATGTCATCTGCAAAGGGTAAATGAAATCTCAAACAAAGAAAAACTGGCATGAAACAAAGTTAAAGTGACAGAATTGGTGAACTCTTCTAGAAGGTGAACTTTGTAGCCAAGGTATGTACAGCTTTTAAATTGGAGCAGAGAATCAGAGGGACAAACAGGAAAACTCAGAAGTATACAAATTACACAAGCAACAAGGCTTCCTTCATTCCTAGAGAGGGTTCTCAGAGGACTTAATGGAGTTTTATGTCTCCAAGAATAAACAAATCCTACACTAAGCTATGTTCAAACCAGCTGTGACACAGTCCTGCATTTCAGTGTGTGAACTGTAGGGAAGGGAGTCTTCCTCTAGCCCATGGCCAAATAAAGTACCAAGAGGCAGAACAAGAGCACAGGAATTCAGGGGCTACTGAAGTTTAAACCCAGCATTGACACATAGTGCCAGTCTAATAAGTAAAATCCCACCCTTTATCACCAAATTCAGTAGAAATCTTGTCCAGATTTCAACAGCCTTTTCTTCAAAGTTCAAATTTCAAAATGTTAGGTTAAGTCTTACAGGATCCAAAGTACTACATTTTTCTTTAGCTTAGAATTTCCCCATCATCAGTTCAAGCTACGGAAACCTAATGTATCTGATAATCAAATCCACTAGGTTCCCAACTAGACATCAAACACCAGGAAATGTGCAGACCACTAGAAAATCATTCAACCTCTCAATAAACAAAAAATTATGAGGCTACATGTGCTTAAACACAATGTACACAAAAAAAAAAGTTAAATTCAAAAAAACCTGTTTCATTTTTGAAGATAACTCACCTATTTCAAAAGCTAACTACCTGTAAGAAATTTTCCACAAGAAATGCAGTGATACCTACTGATTGGCATCGAGCAAGAGCACTTTGATCCCATTGACCACACACTGCGTGTCCATCGGCAGCACGTGGACATACTGCTCCTGCACTCGCAGTTTGCTCTTCACCAGATTGCCAGTTACCTGCAACACAGGAGGATTTAAAATAGGAACAAAACCTAAAAGAAGCAGTGATCGTTTTAGAAACAAAAGCTCTCTAAGCCACACTGGCTTAGAGAAACTATAAGGCCCAGGGCATAATCAAGCCCTTCAGCAGCATTTCACTTTTCGAAAAGAAAAAAGCTGTCTTTAGATAGCCAACTTTTAAAAGCCTGTCAACAGGCTATGGATTGGAATCAGAGAGGAGGCAAACAGGGGGGAAGATCTGTTGCAGACTATCAGGTCAAGAGGAAGAGGTGGGTGAAACTTCTTTAAACAAGTGAAGAAGTGTCCAGGTAACAGGACCCTGGATCTTATCATGAAGGACTGCAGTAACTCCAACTGCAAGGGCAACACAGGACACAAGCTTCCTGAATGGAAACTTCCAGAATGAATCATAAATAGCTTTTTTGATGCAAGCTCTGGATGTGTTGATTAGGCAAGGTGCCCTATCATGTTGCAAGTAAAGAAGAGCTGGTTGGACCTACAATAGCTAATAGCAGTTGTGGCCATTCAGCAGCCTGAAGTACAGGACACAAAGCATCAGTCTAAAATAATTCCATTTGCTTAACGTGGAAAACAGATGGTTTATGCAGAATCCATTTCAGACTTCCATCACTGGAACAGATACACAGGAAATGGAGCCAGATTCATGATGCACACAAAAAAAACCAAACTACAATGTCAACTTGCAAAACCAGAAATTTCAAATGTATTATTAGAAAAAAAAAAAAAAAATACAGGAAAGGTAAGCACTGCAACAGGTTGCAAGGAGACAGAGTAAAATCTGGCCAATGTTCAAAATTCGACTGACAAAAGACTCCCTGCAGCTTGACCTAACTTTGAAGATAGATGTACATTGTGCAGATTGGTCTACAAAAATCTAGAGATCCTTTTTACACCTGATTTTTTTTCATGGAATCTAGTCAGGGAATTTTCACTAATCTTCTTGATCAGTCAGATCAGGGTAAAGATTTCTCACAAACAAAATGCACTTTCCCCTGTACATATCTATTGACCCAATCAAGGAACCACTGATGATCTATTTATTTCCATCAGTACAAAAGCAATTACAGCTGCATATGGATATGATGGTATCTAGCAATCTTGAAAAGCCTTACCTTATTACAGTAGATTGGAAACCTGAAATTTTTAGTTAGTCCACAGTAGTGGTCAGAGTGAAAATGAGTAAGGAAATAAGCTGTGCAGCCTTCAATTTCTCCATACTGGAAGGCATCAACTGTAAAACCAGTTCCTACAGCAAAGAGGGAAGAGAAGCCCGTCAGTAAACATGCATAGTTCAGAACCATTTTCTAATCAGATGTTGCTTTTGTTTTCTTTCCTTCTTTCCAATTAAAAGGTGATAGTTACTTTCCATACAATTGAAGAAGCCACTTAAAGATTAACATGTTTTGTGTATCAGTCAACAGTTGCAAAAAGATTTTCACTTAGTAAAATAAAAATTTTCACAATGTGTTCGCAAACAAATATTTTCAAAGGTCTCCCAAATATGTTGTTCAGCTGCCCTCTTATACAGATGGCAACTGGTTAAGCAAATAAGACACATTTATCTGCATTCAACAGGTATTTTTGAAAGTTCAAATAGATTGAAATCTAATACTAATGTCTTAACACAAAGCAGGTAACTGCAGCTTAACACAAAACAGGTAACTTTGCAACCAAACTGCAATTCTTCAATTATTCTAAATTTAATATTTCTGTTAAAGTATGCAATAACATAATTATTAAGCAAGTAATCTGGTGTCTTCAAATGCTGAGATGAAACATGCCTGATTTGCCATCATATGCTTTCAGTGTTTGTAAAAGGATGTTGCATAAAGACAGATGTATAGAAGACAACCCTTCTCTCTACAAATATTTCTTTCAAATGCAAACATACTGATAAACAGTCCTTTTCCATTGGATTATACATTCTTAAAACAACCAAACAGTGCACAAAATTCATTCAGCTGGTGGCACTCAAACGTTTTTCATTTTATGTTACACAAATTTCCCAGACCTTCTAGGAGAACTAGAAATAGTTCCACTTAATTGAGGCCAGAACTTCAAGTCAAAAAAACCATTGCAGTCTGATCTAGGTAAAAATCCCTAACCAAAAATCCCTCAAGTGTTTGAGAGGTACCAGACTCAAAATTAACTTTAGTGGTGTGAGCATCTAAAGCTTTTCAAGGTACTGAACCATCATCCTTTTATTTACCTAATTGCTTGAGGAGACACAGAAATTTGCAGCTGTTTTCTTAACTAAACTCTTCTGCTCAGTTTTCTTTCTTTGCATAGTTGAAATAAATCATATTTCTAATACTATTGAATTTCAAATGCAAAATTAAGCTAAATTCTTTTACCTTAGTGTTAAGGAAATGATTGCTATTGACAACGCTATTTTCAGGCACAACCAAAGATTAATTTGAGGAATTAGGAGCATGTATTAACCACTAAATATTTTAAAAATAATTTAAGAAAGTAGTTACCAAGAGTAAAATTACTGAAGTGTAAAATTAGGATAAAAAGACAACACTCCAGCCATAATAAACTAACCTTTACAAAAAGCCAAGCTACCTCTCACCTGGTATTTTCTTGTAGAAGGGGCAGTGTTTTTTACTTGGTTCTTCACCTTTGGTAGGTAACTCTTTAAATTTTTTTCTCCACCTTCGTCGTCCACCAGAAGGTACATCAGCAATGGCTTCATTTTTACTTGAACTTTCTGTAACTGCTTCCACATTTTCCACAGAACCCTCAGCCTTCCTTTTTTGCTGTCTGGGCCTCTTTCCATTAGGAGATACTGAGCTTGGTATCTGCTTTTTCTCATTCAAACACGTCTCTCCTTTTCGTTCCTCCTTTGCTTTGGGTTTTAACCCAAAGAAAACACCAATGTCCATTTGTTTAAGTTCTTTGGCAGGACTGGATTTAGTGTTCATAGTTGCTAATGAAAGAGATGGCACTGATTTAGAAGAGATGGGGCTGGGAAAGCCCACAGCAGCAGTACTAACATTTCCTTTTTTCTCCACTGCTGCCTGCAAACTCTCTTGGCGAGCTGTTTTTTCAATTGCACTGGCAGTCATTCTATCTGTTTGAGTTAAAATGTTACTCGGCTCCCTCAAAACATTACTGTTCTGTGTCAGAAGAGAGCCAGCATCTTCCCTGTCCAGCAGTGATGATGCCTCAGTAAAACTCAGGTATGCAGAATCCAGAGTACAAGCACCAGCATCTTCTGACTCTGTGGTTCCTGCTTTGGCAGCAGAGGAAATCAATTTCAGCTGGTCAGCCTCCTTGTAACTAGAAGCAAAAGAGGAACCACTGGCTACCACCCCTTGCTGAGGATCTAGATGGTTCAATGTATTTTCTTCCTCACAGAGGCTTTTTTTAGTTATGAAATTTTCCATTTTTGTATGCTCATACTGAGGCTTCCTCTGTAAGAGAAGTCCATCAAACGTTTTAAATGCCACAGAGTTAGAGTCTTCTCCTGAGTTCTGCACTCCAAATAATTCATTCTGTGATACTTTTACTTTCTCCTCCTCTTCCTCCTCACTTTCCTCAAATGTACTTAGTGGAGAGTAAGAAATTTCACAGTCATTGAAGTCCACTCCCGACTGTAGCAGACTTGGCTGACTTGCATCTTTCTCAATACACAGATCTTTTCCTGTTTCACTTCCTTGAGAGGATGCAAAATCAAAAAATTCAATTTTACAATGATTATTTGTTGTCTGCGGAAGCTGGAATGTCTCCTGAGGTTTTTCAACACCTGCAAAAAAGGAAGTAATTCCACTAATTATATTTAGAGACTTCATTTGTGGTGAATTCTGTACCATTGATGCACAGTCATCATTTGGGACATGCTTTATTTCAGTAGAGGGTTTCTCATCCCATGAGGTTTCCTCTGCAAAACTTGAGGGACATCTGGGCTTTGCAGAAGTAGAACATGTCATCTTCATCTCCACAGTGGTCTCCAAAGGGTGTGCAAGATACTCCCCTGCCCTGTTTGCTGCAAGTAGAAAATGGCTGTAACGCTTGTAGTGAGATGGAATGGTGGAGGTGCACAGTAAACCATCAGGACACTCTGTGGAAAGAGTTAAATACATATATAATTAACATGTAATGTTAATACCTTTTATTTTAACTATGCTAACCAAGGATAGTTAGCATAGTTAAAATAAAAATCACACATGAAACAACATGTAGGAGCTTTTTCTTATAAATACAGTTGCTGAATACAGAAGGCACAAGCAAAGCTAATTTTCAAGCTACCAAGGCCTCTTGCTCTAAGCTGAAAAATGAGAATGCTTGCAGCCTAAAACCAAACAGCTGCTGCTCATACAGCACCATGTCTGAGCTATACAGCCCATTACCCACAAGAATACTTGACCCTGTTTCAATGCTGTGCTCCTGTAACCATGCAGCTTCAGGTTTAGAAGTGTCTCACATTCAAGCAACAAGCTCAGAGAAGCAGCACCAGAAAAAGCCAGTACATTTCAAATAGAAGTAACAAAAAATAAACCAAATCTCAACTCTGAATTAACCTGAATATTCATTTCAAAGTGTCTGATATTTCACACACACACACACAAAAATAAATGTCTATTTACCTATACGAAGAAAATATTCAGCATTGAGATGCTAAGAAAAAAAAAATAATGACTCTTCTCTAAGCCTTTCCCACTGACAGTTTGCCAGCCTAACTTTTCAGGCTTTTAAACTGAATGAATAAACCCATCAGAAGGATTTTTCACCTGTTAATTATGGGAGTAAGATGGAAATGAGGTGTTAAAACACCTGCCTTAAATTAAAAACACTGCCAAAATCAGCATGAAAGGTACAACATTTCATTGTTTTGAAGAAGAAAGTCTAGGAAAGTTATCAAAATATAAAAACTGGAGGGTTGCATTACCTAAAACAGCCTTTACTCATGTTTCCTGACTGTATGTTTTCTGTTTTACAAAAGTTATGAGGTGTATTAAGGACATAAATTTGATACCTGATTCTATTTAGATATGGTATTTCCCCATGAAACTAGAATTTGGAATGTGTCAGTTTTATTCCTCTGGTATAGAGCTCAAAAGAAAACGGTTGTTTTATGATACAGGAATGTTAATATCTATTTCTATATAAAATTTCTAAACCACATTGGCACAGAAGCTAATATTTCAAGTAAATTGGCATATTTCGACTTCCAAATGTCCACAGACAACTGACCAAATCACATATCAACATGGATGATAATAAAATCTATGTCTACAGAGAGTCTGTATCTTGATCTCAAAAGTTGCACCCCTGTTCCTGAAGGCTCTTTTCTGACACTGACTTAATAACTGTAACAGGTTTCATTATTTTAAATACGCACCTTCAGTTTTTTCAATCAAATACTAACACTTGATACAGTCATGAAACTTTCTCAGATTTTTGAGACTAGATTCTGAAATGAGATTTTCATGTCAGATTTCCATGTTCTTCACAAAGAAGTAAAGATTTCATACAAAAATAGGACTCATCAGTAACAACATAATAAAGCATGCTAGAAGTCATACCAACTACCATTTCAGATTTTGAGCTGAATTTTAAAAAGCCAGGTTTGCAGCAACATTTCATGAGAAGTCTGCAACTTGTCTCTGACAGCTTTTTTCTTACTCTATTCATACCTTTCTCAACGGGTCCTGGCGTTTCCAAACATTCATAGACATGCCACTGAGGTGTCTGGACCAACAGCAAGGAGAAAGGCATCTGGCAGCTGGGACAGAATCCATCGTGGACAGGCTTTGCTGTTTGTGAGCTCTGTTCTGCCAGGCTACTCACACCTTCCTGGGAGTGCACACTACTGTCTTCTTTACTCAGATCCACATCCCGACCTGGCCGTGAGCTCTGCTTGGTTTTCTGAGGTGTATCAGTTCTTTCTGTGGATTTCTTTCTCCTATTGCTCTTTCTTTTTGGCCTGCCCTTGCCATCACTTACTTTCTGCACAGGAGTAGAGATGCTCTGTGAATTACTCTGATGCTTTCGCTTCCTAGTGGATTTGTACTCCCAAATGTCCTCTTCCAATAAAGTATCTTCAGACATGGCAACACATGAAATATTCCCCCTTTTTTTAAGAAACAGTTCACAAACCTGCCTTTCCTCCCACTAATATATTTTCTCTTCCCTCCACTCTTCACTATCTGAGAAAAACCTCCAGAAGCCCATGTTAAAAAAGTAACACTGGGCCACAAACCAAGCAGAAGTCCCTGATGGGACAGGAGCATGGTGGATCCTATCCCAAAATAATTTAATAAGCGTCTCTTTGTAGATTTGAAACTTCTCCTGTGACACAGGGCCCGAGTCTGCAAAGCCTTCCAGAGTGAGCCATTTCTTTTAGCTTCCCCTTCGCATCGTAAGCCTCACCCGGCCTCGGCGGGGGCAGGAAGATTTTAAAGATTTGAAAACAAAACGAGGAAGAATTCAGCTACGGGATCGTTGTCGGGATGTCGGGATGCTCCTTCGGAGTGATGCTCCTCCAGAGGGTCCCGGTGCTGCTCCACGGTGCGTGCCTGTACCTCCGTGTCCGGGATGCTCTCTGGGATGTCCCCGGGTCTCCCAGTGTCCGGGATGCTCCCTGGGATGTGCCGGTGCTCCCAAAAGTCCCGGGATGCTCCCTGGGATGTGCCGGTGCTCCCAAAAGTCCCGGGATGCTGCCTGGGATGTGTCGGTGCTCCCGAATGTCCCGGGATGCTCCCGGGGACGTCCCGGGTCCCGCCGGTTCCGCAGCTAGCGCCTCCTCCGCCGTTTCCCGCCGGGGCCGCTCATTCGCGTCCGCAGGTTCGTCACCGCGGCTGTATCTCAGCTTCTCCGCTTCTCCCATAGTATGCTTCCCAAAGAAGCCCCGAATCCCACCGTTTATATTAGTGGAGCCTGGTTTCGACTTCTTCCGGTGCTGCTCAATTTTTACATCTTAAAAACGCTAAAGCAGCCGGGCGGGAAACACGGGCTGTGTTGAATCTGCTGCGCGGGAATCCCCACCGTGGGCTCCCCCTGGGAATGTGCTGCTGTGGATACCAAGGATACGTAAAAACAAAGAATAAGTGAGGAGATCTAGCTTTAAGACAGGCGAGTTATCGCGTGTCTGTGCTTCGTGCTTTATTTTCTTTTTCAGTCGCGGTTTTCCGCCGTGGCGGCGCGGGCGGTGCCGAATGTGCAGCGGTGAAGCGGCAGGCCGGTAAACAGCGCCCGGGTGAGGCGATGGCGGCGGGCGGGCTGGCGGGGCTCCTGCCCGCCCAGACACAGCTCGAGTACGCGCTGCTCGACGCTGACACTGCCCAGGAGAAGGAGAACCTGGTCTACCAGTACCTGAAGAAAATGGACAGCCGCGAGCGGGACCTGACGGTGCCCGAGCTCGGCGGAGGTGGGTGGCGCGGCCCGGGCGGGGCCGGGGGTCTCCCGGGACAGGCGGCGGAGCCCCGGCTGTCCCCGTGTGGGGCTTGCTGGAGCTGCCGCTGCCTGCGAGGACCGGGCAGGGCCGGCTCCATGAGCCGCTGTTTAAATGGCACTTGTAGCTACAGGAAATGCCGCTCCTGGGAGCACCAGGGGCGAAGAGCAAGGCAAAAGAACCTCTTTAAACATCCTCTCTCTGGTACTAGCTGCAAAAACACGTTCTGTAAAGCGTCACTTCTAAATCTGTTCCCATCTCTACTGTGTATTTTTATCTGTCGCCTCTGGTCATAGTGAGGACCTTTCTAACTCTGCCTGTGTTCTCCTGAGCTCTCCTGGTTTCCCGGAGCATCCCTTAGGATGTTCCCCGGCTCTCTGTCCCCATGACATAGCCGCGCGTGTCAGTTTTCAAGCCCCTGGTAATACAAACTCTGCTGGAGATGTCATTCATCCTCCTGCGGTGGTGTGCCTCTTTCACACATTTCTGTGTCTCTCCTTGTGCCAAGGGGAAAACCAAAGGTTAAGTCTTGTAAGCTCTTGCAAGTCCTGCTCAGGGTCTTTTTAACCTTTGAGAGGGTCCCTGCAGCTGTGGGAGCTCACATCATACTGCAAGTCAGAGACCTCAGGGGTGAGCTTCATGGTTAAAATCACATGTATCATGGGAATGAATTACAGCTTTTAACCACTGGAGCACAAGGAATGCTCTGTCTAGATTTGGGGCCCTGAATTGAATTTTAGCTTTTGCCATTAGTATTGTTTTAGTGTTCTTGTCAAGACTTATTTTCTCCTCAAAAAAGAGCTCAAATAAGTAGCCAGTATCTATGAAAGGTACTTTAATTCTAGTGAAAAGGGTATGTATTTTACAGATAGGCTGTAAAATATATACCCTTTATAAATTACCATTTTCTTTGGAAGAGTGAACGGTACAGCTTCTACACTGTGGGAATAAAGCATATACTTGAATTATTATGCTCACCAAGGTTAAATGTGTATGCCTCCGTTTATGTTTATAAGTATATGGAGATAGAGAACAGTCCTCTCTTAGTGAAACAAAAGAAGCCTCCTGCTGACTTGAGTAGGAATAACTTCTGGAGCTGTAAGAACTTATTTTCTGAAACGGTCAAAGTGAAAGTTCAAAAATTAGTTAGCTTTACATTTTATCATAACTATCTTTTCCCTCTATAATTTTCAGAAATGTTAAGAGACCACTAGCAGACCACATTCTAGGATATTTATTCCTTATCTTGATACCTCTAACGGGATCAGAGAAGGAAAGAATGTTTTCATGTCTCATGTCAAGTGGTTAAAATAAATGACCAGGAGTACTGCTGTGCATATCTGAAAAAGTTGTATTTCCTCCCATGTGACAAAATTGATACCTGTTATTTCAGACTTTGAAAATCAAGATCAAAGCTATAAGCACAAGAATATTCCAGTGATCTCTGAAATCAGTTCTTTACAAAGCTGTGGGAAAAAATCATTAACAGTTTAACACTTTCAAACTTTTAGTAGCCTTTGTGTGAGTCTTAAATAATTGATTGTTACCCAAGTGGCATTGTTGGGGGTTGAGTAATGTAGATCATATTTTTAAATGTATGAAATTTGTTTTGAGGTTTACATGTACTTTCAATTAAAAAGTGCCTATGTAAAGAGATAAACTACACTTTCATTTTACAGTGAATCTTATTAATTATGTTTTCATTTACTAATTATGAAGAATTGCAGAACATAAGGATGAGTTGGATAAATAGAACAGCAGGAGCATTGTGTGTTGTTGGTGCCTTTCCCTACCCTTCCCCTAACTGGCTGTCACTGTTCTCTGAATTCCAGATCTGCAGTGGTTAAACACTGAAGGTCCTATTTCTCTTCACAAAGACCTTTGTGGAAAAGTTGTGGTGTTGGATTTCTTCACTTACTGCTGCATCAATTGCCTGCACCTGCTGCCTGACCTCCACGCCTTAGAGCACCAGTACTCTGATAAAGGTAAAAGTGCTTTGGCTGGCTCAGAATAGAATTTCCTGGCTCTGTTGCAGGCTGAGAAGCTGAGTCACTTTGTTGCTGGTTACTAAACTGCTGGCAATATTTCAGGGGTGTCTAAAAATGTCTTCTAATCTTTTAAGTAGCCTAAAAAAGGTGACTGTGTGTACTTCCATCACATTTTCAAATGGGGTTAAATAAAGTATCTGTTGTGTCTGTGTAATTAGACAAACAGGATATGTGCTTAAAGCCCAAATCTGATACCTCTATAAATAAGGTGACTTTCAAAAAGCTACTTAAGAATGTGAGATACAGGCCCAAAATTAATAGAAGTAGGTAACTTTCTACCTTTGACTGAGGAACCAGCTTTGAGAAGAATATGGTAAAGGTGGTAGAATAGGATATAGATTACTTTTTTTCCCCCCCCATTGGAACTGAAATAACAATATGTAAGCTTAATGTAGAATTTTTTTGCTATTGGAATCATACTGTATTTAATATACAGGGATTCATTAATTGCCTGGTATTCTGTAGAGGGGATTATGATCTTTAAAGTCACATCTGAAATGAGATCTGTCTCTCATTCTGACTGAATAAAAATGCAGGGTAATTTCTGTTTAGAATGCAGTGTCCTGTCATGATGGCTTGTCAGAGATAAGCTGTAGTCTTACACAGTGTCAGCTACTTATTTATCTGGGATATTTTAATAGACTGAACGGGACATGAAGAACAGTGTTACTCTCAGTCCTAAAATATATATTAAATACTATATATATGTAGTAAATAACATAATGTTTGCTTCTCCATTGCTGTTTCTGATGCGTTTTCATTGTGGCAGTGTTTATTTTCATGTGTTACCTTTTTCACTAGAGAAAGAAGTTGCAATATCTTTGAAATTTACATAGTGCTTTAGATAGGTTACATAGCACTTCACAAAAGAATCAAACTTATTTTTCTACCTT
This sequence comes from Cettia cetti, assembly GCA_013401135.1. Classification (NCBI taxonomy): domain Eukaryota; kingdom Metazoa; phylum Chordata; class Aves; order Passeriformes; family Sylviidae; genus Cettia; species Cettia cetti. The sequence continues at coordinate 68,622 of VZUI01096593.1, forward strand.
GGAAAGCTTTGATGTTTGCTTTGGAGAAGTTTGAGATGCAGTGTAATGTTTCAAATATTAGGAACTTTGTCTTATAAAGAAAAACCTTCTTGGCATTTTTTTGAGAGGGAGTCACTTTTAAGTGGAAGGTGAATGGCAAACAATCAGGGGTCTGTTGTGGGTCAGGCATGTTGGGAAGAAGGTCTAGATAGATATTTTGGAAGATTATATTTGCATAAAATGAATAATACCTTTAAATAATAACTATTCTATAATATACTGTGAGTGTAACAATATTGCAAACATATCCTTAATCTGTTTTTTAATACTAAGGTGTTAAATCAGCTGATAACAAAATACTCATTTTACCAACCTCTCCCCACAAGCTTTCACCTAAAAGTGCTTCAATATCTCTGCACTGGTGTAGAAGAGGCTGCAGCACTCTGAGCTAAAGGTCCACTAGTGAGACATATTTTTTCCTTTGTCTTGTATTAAACTTCTGTCACAGGAGTTACTGCTTTGCTGATGGGTGATAAATGATTTTTGTATTTGAACTATCCCTCTAAGGTTTCTCTGGATTTCAGCTATCCTGTTCCTGTAGAAACTGGAGTGAGAAAGGAGACACGTGGGGTGAAAGTGGAGGTAAAAGGAAAGAAGAACAGGTGTATGGAACATTAATCCTAAATTTAAACCATTAGGAAGCAGAGGATACCAGTTGGATTCAGGAAGAGATTAAGGTGCTTGATAGTTCAAAGAAAAGGAAAAATACGTTGGGTTTTTTTCAGTGTAGAACCCTTTTAGTTCTTTTCTGCTGTTTTAATGTCTTGATTGTCAGCCCTTTCAGGATTATTTAATCTCTCTTTACTATGCTACATGTCTAAATCTTAACATTACACTAATATGTATAAACATAAGAGGTGGTGGGTTTTTAAGCCATAGAAAAACTTTCCAGTACATGGTCTTATATCAGTGTGCATCTTTTTCACCCAAGGCAAACAAAATTTACTAATTACTAGGATAAAGGAGAGGGAAGATTTGTTGACTTGAGAAGGTTGAAAAAGATAAAAGTTGGAAGAGCAAAACATCTTGCTTTGGCAAAGCATCAGTCTCATAATGCATTTGGATCTTCAAGCTCTTGTTTGAATATTTGAAGGTATATTGCCTATTTTTTCTTAGTTCCAAGAACAAACCTTGATCTAGTTGACTGTACATTGTGTACATACATACTCTGGTGATTTTGGTTTAATGTGGTTCAAATGCCCTTACATGGAGCATGTTGAAACCTGCTGTGTGATCACCAGACAGGAGAGATTTAAACACAGGAGGCTGTAATGTTAGGGTGATCCTAAGTCATTGTAAACATGATAGTACATGTGCCATAGTTCAGTTGTCTGGAACTTCAGGAGATCTGTTTCAAAATGAAGACTGCTTTCCATAGGATTGAATGTCACCCAGCATCTTTATCTGATATGCTCTCACTGCTATCTCCAGTGGTGCTATTTCTGTATTTCAAGTGGCATTCAGAAAGTTATTTTAAACCCCAGTGCATATTCAGTTCATGTTATCAGCAGACCAGAAATTACTTCTATAAGAGGAAGTACTTTTTAATATTCAGAAATAGCTTGGCATAAATCCAGTGTTGTGCTGTGCTGTAATCCTTCAAACAAAGCATTTTAAATGGAGTGCATATTGTTATTTGTGAGCATAGAATCCATCATTTCCACAGTTTTCCTCATGAGGGGATGTTGTACCTTACTTGTCCTGTTCAGGTGTTCAATATAGAATTGTCTTTCTAGCTTTAATGATGTTTTTGAAGGACAGATACAAGCACTGGTGCTGAACCCTTTACAGTTAAAACATTTGACCTGCTGTTTGGATTTCAGCAGTCAATGATTGTACAACTGTTTGATACTGCAACATTTTGCTCCGTTAGGGTTGATAAGACTGTAACAGTTATAATGACTTCCTCATGTTTTAATTGTGAAATTGTTATATTCAGGCCTGCCTTGTTTGCAATGAGTGTTATTTGTCACAGTTGTCAGTGCTGCCATTTTTATTTGAAGTACAGAATACTGTATTGATTTCAGAGGCCTATTCATTATATCTTTTACTGTTTATCTCGAGGTAGATATGTCCAGGTAATTCTGGAGTTCCACAATTTGTGGAACAAATTATGGAACAATTATTTTTGTGGCTTCTACTAAACTGTGAAAAAGAATTTTCTGAAACACAATAATTGTGTATAGGAATCAGAAGCTTAAAAAAACCTCAAGTATCAGTTGAACAGCTACAGCTTACCCAGAATTATTTTGAAAGTGTTTTCTGGCTTAGTATATAGAGGTTCAAGAACTGAGAACAATCCGTGTCAACCAGCCAGGGAAGTAATGGTCCTAAAATATGGTAATTTTACTGAAGTGTTATTTCTGAGTTTCAGTACTTTCTATACATAACTATCTATATTCCTACTGAGATGTAATTGCTTTCTATTTGCTCAAATCCTCTCTCATTCTGGAAAGCAGTCAGATTATGAGATAACTGTGGTTCATTTTTCCATTGTTCTTTCTTTCTTGTTATTATTCAAATACATTTCAGTGCACAACTTCATTTCTCTTTGCAGATGGTCTTGTTATTGTTGGTGTCCATTCAGCGAAATTCCCAAATGAAAAGGTTCTGGATAACATTAAAAGTGCTGTTCTGAGATACAATATTGTCCACCCTGTAGTAAATGATGCAGATGCAACACTGTGGCATGAACTAGAAGTGTCCTGCTGGCCAACTCTGGTCATTCTTGGGCCTCGTGGAAATATGCTGTTTTCTCTTGTTGGAGAGGGACACAGAGAGAAATTGTTTTTATTTACTTCTATAACACTGAACTTCTACAAGGAAAGAGGACAAATCAAAGATAACAACATTGGAATAAAGCTGTACAGAGACTCCCTTCCACCTTCACCTCTGCTGTTTCCTGGCAAAGTGACTGTAGATGATTCAGGAGAAAGGTTGGTCATAGCAGACACTGGACATCACAGGATTTTGGTTACTCGTAAAAATGGACAAATTCTACACACTATTGGAGGTAAGGATATATATGTAAGTTTATTATAGCAATTTCAGTTTAGGAGTAGAGTATGTTTGCTGTTCCTGCTGGGCTGATTCTTTCCCTCCAGGACCTGGCAGCTTTTAAGCATTGCCAGAATTTTGTTTTGTACTAAAATCCCTTTTACACAGTTTGGGGGACATGGTGTAACAGCATCAGTGGGAGACTGTTAATGCAATTGTTGGAGATGTCTAATTGGTTTTCATTGCTTCATTGACTGAATTAGTTTTCATGTGATGTCCAATATGAATTACAAAAATCCATTTTATATTCTTCTGAAGGAGTTGCAAATGTTTTAGGTGTAAAGGATGTAGATCTGCTTCAAGCAGCAAGATAGGGAAGAGGCAAGAGACTGTAATGTCTCCCTTTCCAATAGAAATGAGTGTTGAATTGTTGTGGTGGTGTTGTTAGGAGAGGTTTTTCATGTGTGTTTTTTGTTTGGTTATTGAGTTTTTTCAATGGAAGAGCATTCCTGTTTAGGATCTCCTCTGGTTTCAAAAGCAGAGGAGAATTACTAAGAACAGTGTCACTCCAGTAAGTACACAGGCACCTGAAAATGCAGTTGTCTTAGTACATATAAAAAGACCTGTGTTCTCATCAAAACTGAGATGATTATGTATAAACAAGTTATATAAATAATGAAAAAATTTTATATTTAGTTGCATTTATTACGAAGTTTTTATAAGTAACATTTCAGCTTTGGAAAACTAACATCCATAGTTGCTTTTGTGAAATAATAATGTGCTTTACAATGCAAATGAAGACAATTTGCACAGTATTTGCGATTTTTTGTTTCACAAGCAGAATTTTTCTTTTTTTAAACCTATTAAAATGGTCAGTTACATCTTAGTGCAACAAGTATGTAACTGTTAGGACAACCATAATAGACAGATTTAGGAAGCAGTCCAAATTATTGAAAACAATGGTTTGTTTATGTCTCAGAATCAGGACCTATGTGCTGATGTGTCCTATATTCTGTAGTCTGGGATTGACTAATGCCTGCCCCAGGGCAGGATCCTACAAATCTCATAAAAATACTCTTCTGTTTAAAAAAAGGAGAAAAAATTTTCCTGCTATTTGAAGTAACACTGCATTGTCTAGACAGGCTATTTATTCAAGTTAATCTGATTTATCATTAAGGCATTAATCTAAATACCTTTCTCCTTTAGGATGTGCAAACAGAATTTCTTGTGACAAATATGAGAGAATTTGGTTTCTGCTTGATATGACAGAGGAAGTCTCTGCCTACCAGCAGAGTGTTCTGGGACAGAACAAGTCATTAAACAGGAATTCAGGAGTGTCCTAAGCTCCAAACTGGTTCCCTCCTTTCATTGGCATGATGTGCAATTCCCTTCCCTGGGGTTGTGCACCCTTTCACTTATTAGGGGAGCTGCTGGAATCTGACACGCCTGTACTTCAGTCCTTTGTGTCTGATAAGGTCTAAGTTGATTTCTGACAGGAGGTTGTAAAAGTTTGTGTATTTCAGTGACTCAGTTAAATGATTCAGTGGGCAGAAAATAATGTAATGAAGTTGATAATGCAGTAGTAAATGTGGGCATTCACAAAGGTTGAAATTGTTATTTGCTTCATAAATCATGAACATATAACTCATACCTAAATGTCTTCTGCTGACACATCCTGCTAATGCACTTTAAATGCTGCCTCCTCTGAAGTACAGTGCTTACCTTCAAACTGTTATGTTCCTTTCTATTTCCTTGCTGCTGTATGCAGAGAATTGTCACTCCATCATTCTTAGTGTTCTTTTCTCTAATTAGTTCCATATCATCTTTTCCCTAATTAGTTTTCTTAATGAGAAAATGTTGCTAATCAAATATTAGTTTCATTTGTGATTACATCAAAATCTAAACCGGTGAAATGGAGTTGAGCTTTGGATTTTTTTTTCCTGTTGGCTTGCTTCGAGGTAGTCAAAAATAATTTAAAAAAAACTGTAGTTTTTTATTTTTGTCTTCCATTGTTGCTGTTGACTTTTAGTGCAATTTAGAACCCTATTAGGACTTCTCTAGAACAATTTAGAACCCTATTAAGACGTCTCTTTAAAATATGAGCTTAAAAAAGCAGAGAACTTGTGCAGAATGAGCTCAGAACTTAATTGCACCAGGCTATTTTGATTACATAGCACTAAAATGAGACTACACCAAGTAGTAATAATGTAAAATGTACAAGGTGCTGTGAAAGTAGCTCTTGGAATATGTAATTCTCCTAGAGGTTTAAATGTATGTACTTTATTTTTTCAAAAATTACTTTTGAGTTTGCTGTGTTTTATTTACAGGTCCAAACAGTGGAAGGAGAGATGGAGGATTTTCAGAGGCAGCTTTCAACTCACCACAAGGGATTGCTATAAAAAATAATGTTATTTATGTAGCTGATACAGAAAATCACCTAATTAGAAAGGTAAATTTTCCATAAGGAAATTCAAAGTTTAATTCTTCTACTGTATTCTACTTACACAGGTGAAAATTTGACCAGATGAATTTGGTCCACTATCTTATAAAGAAATGCTGTTGTACAGGGTTTTTTTAAGGGCTACTTATACTTTTGTGCTTCCTTTTAAATGCAGATGAGGTGGGCTACTCCTCATAGCATTCCAGGGTTTTGGTTTTGGTTTGGTTTTTTTCCCTAGTCACTCTTACTTTCCTGTTTTGAGAAACATCTATTCTTAGTACTGGAAGCAAAAACTGGTTTTGTTTCACTTCCAGTAGTATCAGATTCTTATCTAAAGTTATTGTAGTGCTATGGTGCAGTGAATATCCAAACTTCCCTTGGCTTCTGGGTCTCTCAAATACAGGTAAGTGTCCTAATACCAGAATTGGCTGCAAGTATTCTTTTTGATTGAACACTTGCAAAGTTTTAGCAGATAGGAATTGGATCTTACAATAGGTTAGGTCAAATTTAGGATAATCAGAAGTTTAGTTTAGTGATGGATTATGATATTGCCTTATTATTTAAAGTATTGTGTGCATCTTAGAAGATCTTGGACTCGGGTCCTCACCAATAGCCCATTTTTGATCTTGAGGTGCCTTTTTACAGATTATTTTATATGGAGATGGGAAATACTGTTACAGTATATGAGTTTTTATGTCATATTCCTATATGAGTTTAAAATAAAAATATATCCTTTGTTTATTTAATTATTAATCTAGAAATTTGTGATGGTTTCTTCTACATCTGTTGAGCAGATGCTGACAGAGCAGTGTTAATTTTTGTTGCACATGGAATAGAGTTCCATGGTTTTCATACTGCCTGCTGCCTCCCCAACCCCATACTCCCTGTCCATCAGCAAGCATTGTGGTAAAATTAATTATTTCCCTAAAAAAAAAAGCCTGATATTTGTTAGAATTTTTCTGGTTTTGACATCTATCTCAAATTATCTGTAACTTTGGTCAAGTTAATTTCATACTTTCATTTAATGTGTCATTTTGTTTCACACAGATTGACCTGGAGTTGCAGGTGGTGACCACTGTAGCAGGCGTTGGGGTACAAGGTGTTGATAAGGAAGGTGGAGCAAAAGGAGAAGAGCAGCCCATCAGCTCTCCCTGGGATGTGGTCTTTGGAAGTTCAGGTACTGTATCAGTTGAGCTTTAACATCTCATATTTACACATGTGGCTGTTGGCAAAATGTTTTCCTGTTTTGGTATTAGTCTGAGATAGAAGAAGTAAAGATTTACTGTAAAACTGAGTCTAAAACACAACAGTTTCTATTGCAAGCAGAACTGCAGTTCTGCTTTAGATCCTGAAATGTTACTTGATGGAAGAAAAATTCTTTTGTATCAAGTTATGTAGTTACTGAATCTAAACACATAAGGAAATCATGATTGTTTCTGTTAGGCCAGTGCCTTAAGCCAGGATCACTTAAGCAACAGGTTCATTTTACAGGAAGTGAGCATTGTCTAAAAGTTCCTTTCCTTGACTATACAGACATGTCCAACCACTTGTAAATATTTCAGTTTAGGAAATAAAAATAATTTTGATTGGGGTCCTGTGTATTCCTGTTTAGGTGACATAAAATCATTAGGTTCAAGATCACTGTAGAGTCAGTCAGATAGGAGAGGAATACCTCAGCACAACCCTTGCAAGCATCAGGAGGTAAAATAAATCTTTGCATAATAGGATGCAAGAATCACCTCCTGACAACTTGAGTAGCTTTCTTTCCCAATTCACTTAACACACACCTGAGCCTGACATCTCACAGCTGCCATGTTTTCAGCTCTTATTGACTGTCAGTTGAAGCACAACTTTCTCATGTTTCCATTTCAATCTAATTTAGAAGCTGCAGATGCCAGTTTATAAACAATGACAGAACAATGCTTTGATGTGGCATAAAACCCTCCAGTTGGTATTTTAGACATGAAAAATTGACTTCCAATATTGGGATTTCTTTAATCTGCAGATGAACAGGGAGGGGAAGGAGCATGATTTAGCTCTAATATCTTGAAATTAGAGATGTTTTGTGAGTTCAGTAACATTTTACTGATGTGGAAGCATTTGTTAAAGTCTTGTGTCAGTATGAGGGAGCAAAATGCACTAAAATGTAAGGGAATATAGAATCAAAGAATTGTTGGGGTTGAAGAGGACTTTAAAGACTGTTTTTCCCACTCCTGGCATGGACAGGGACATCTTTCACTAGACCAGGTTGCTCAAAGTCTCATCCAGCCTGGTCTTGAACAATTCTAGGGATGGGGCATCCACAGCTTTCCTGGGAAACCTGTGCCAATTCCTCACCATCCTCAAGAATTTCTTCCTAATTTCTAATGTAAATCTACCCTCTATCAGTTTGAAGCCATTTCCCCTTGTCCTATCACTGCATGCCCTTATCAAAAGTACCTCTCCAGGTCTCTTTTAGCCCCTTTAGGTACTGGAAGATGCTCTAAGGTCTCTCCAGAGTCGTCTCTTCTCCGGGCTGCACAACTCCAGTTCTCTCAGACTGTCCCCAGAGCAGAGGTGCTGCTCCAGCTCTTGAATCATCCTTGTGGCCTCCTCTGGCCTTGGTCCAACAGGTCCATGAAGCTGGGTCAGAAATGCTGATAGTGCAGAATCTTCTGGTACAAATACAGTGTCAATATAGACAAGGAAACAACCAGCAGCCTTGAGTGAGCAACTGGGATATGTTTTTAGATTTAAGACTTCTATTAACATGTCTTGTACCAAAAAAAGTGCCTTTTTTCAAAGGTCTGGTTAGCAACACTTACAATCTGTGTTAAGCATACAGAAATCCTACTTGGAAGGACAGGGAGGAGCACCTGAAAAAGAATCTCAATGGATGTGGGCTGCTACTAATGCAGTTTTACTGAATTTTGTATAATCTGATTTTCCTTTTGTGAATCAGGAGACTTGTGTGGCTAGATGGTGTCGTTTTCAAGAGATCTTGAACCAGCAAGCTGATCCCTGTGGGATGTTGCTGCAGAGCTGTTTCACAGATCAGCAAAGAGGAGACTAATAACTGATCAGTGCTGCAAAAACTTGAGCTGGTTAACAGCACTATTCAAAGTTATCCTATAATTTTACTTTTAATTTTTCAATATGCTTTCTTCTGCTTCTGCCGGTAGTTAAATATATGATTTTTTTTTGTTTTGAGAGCTCTGCTTGTTAAATGTTAATTGATATGATAATTGTTATCAACATGAACATAGTATTTACTGAGTTAGTCACCTGTAGAGGATTAGTCATCTGTACTGTTCAACACTGACTGCTGAATTTTAATAAGCATTTGCATAGAAATCAGATCTTCTGAATGCACTTTGTTCAGACTGGTGCAGATTTTTTTCATATTCAATTGGAACCTACTCGTCAGTTGTCTGTTTAGATTGCCAAAAAATATAAAATAAACTGTCAGTTAAGCAGAAATTAAATCAATTTAAATTCTTTTTTTTGGGGGGGGAGGGAGGAGGGTAATAAGCCTAATAGATAAACTGGGGGAAAATATACATTACTGTAATAGCAATAAATTCTAAAATTATTTAGGAAACTATAACCACTGAGTTGTAAAAATGGAGAGTTACATTGAATGGAATGTTAGCAGGAATCTGTCCTAGAACATGAGGAACCAGGGCTGCAGTGCATGTCTGGCAAGCATTTTTTACTGTCATAAGCTGCAGTGACCCCTTTAAATTTGTTGCCAACATCAAAATAGTTTGTCAGCAATGCAGCACAGCTTGCCATGGTTGCATTGTTGAGTTGCAAAAGGCTAAGTTGCAACTTGCCTGAGCATAGGGATATTCTGCTACTCTGCACAGAGTGCATTCGTGCCTCTCCAAGTGCTGTCCTACAAGCCCATACCCTGTTATCAGAATATTAAAACTGGTCTGCCAGTGTTAGGCATTTGGATGGGTGAAGTAATTTATGAGTTTCAAAAATTACTTTTTGTTTGCACCCACACAGCAGTGTCCTTTTTTTTTGGATATGCTTATATCTCTCTGTGCAAGTTGCAGGAGTTAACGTGCACTTCAACAAATGCAGGTTCACCGTTACAAATTTTAGAAGTTTGACTTTTATGTTAACTGGTGTGGCATGTGGGAAATAACACCATACCTTCCTACTTTCCTTAGATCTATGTAGCTTAAACTCTGTGCAGTTGCAAAGATAGATTTATAGGGGTTTTTTTAATATATGGATTTTATAATTTTTAAACAAGTGATACTTCTGGGAGTTTCCTTTCAGTATCCAACACTGCTATCCAGAACATGAAAGGGAGAAAAAGGAACTTGAAATGTTTAAGCAGGTTATGTACTACATTAGATAGTAGTAAACAGCTTATCCTCACCTTTTTCAGAGTCTCAAAGGGGAAAGATTGCCTCTTAAGAGAAAGGTTTTTCCTCTGTCATTGACATTTTTTTGAGTTTACTCCTGTATATGGTTTAGAGTATGTATTGACCAACTGAAAAAATTATTCTTTCTCTAAAATTTTAGTATGTAGGTGGTTGAGAAAAGGAAAATACTAAGAAAAACTTTGATGATGTAGATAAGTTAATATTCAGAACTGATACTGTGTAGCATTCTTTTAAGTATCCACCTAGTATTTTCCTAAGTAGGCTCTTGTTCTACATAGATGTGAGATTAAGTGAATGTGAAACACTGTTTAAATGAAATTTGGCACAAATGTCTCCCTTGTAGGCAGGGGAGTTAAAGGAGGCAAAACAGATGGCAGGATTCAGAGTATTCTTCCTTGTCATCTTTTTTATTTCTTTAGTTGTGGCCGCTGAGCTTGTGTTTTACCTTCCTGTTAAAATTCTTGAATGAACTCCATGGATTAAATTCTGGCTTTGCTGAGGTTGGTGCTGAAATTTGCATTGACATAGGTTGTGTGGGAAATAGAAGGGGGAGGACAGCAGCTTAAAAATACATTACAAAATTACTGTGTGCTTTTTTAGCTTTCTCTGTTGTGCCCTTCTATTTTTATTTAGTGGGTGTTGAAAGCAAGTGATACTTTAATGCACAGTTGATTTGAGCATGAAATGTTCTTGATAGCTGCATTCTTGCTGGATGGAGCAGGACAATGACTTGTTCTTGGTGACATAACCATGTGTTTCACATTCCAAAATCTGGTCTTAAACTGCATGATTGTCATCTATTTATAGAAACTCCCAAGTACAGTATTGCTCATGCTTTCAGTAAACTTGTTGGAAATTTTTACGTCAATTTAAGTATTATGTAGATATGATTTTAATGAAGTACAGTACCTTATCATACTGGTGCAACTTTTATAGCCCTTAAAAGGCTGAAGTATGTAAGATATTTTTCATCCTTCTCTGTGTTTCTGCTAGGGGGTTATTTGGTACCGCTGCATTCCAGAGTAAACTTTTTTTTCCCTGCATAACTCATGGTGATTCTTTCATAATATATATAAAAAAATAAATTAATTAAAAATCACTTAAGCAGTTAGCACCTCTTGCTTGAGCTCAGATCATACATCAAGTGTTTATGTCTGAACTCTCTGTATCTTGAAGGGATGCTTTCTTTTACGTGTCACCCTTTTTCCTTCTAATCTGGTCTCATTCTGTCATTGAGGCTCTGGCCACTGTCCTGTGGAAGAAATTTTCCTGGGAAATAGCTGAAAATAAAAGGGCTGCTTTTGCTATCATCAGACTTTAATTTGGAATAATTTTTCTGGACTAAGCAAAACTAGAATTATTCCAAAGATATTTTGCATATGTGATATGACTTCATGATGCAGCAATGTGGATTTACTTGGAATGCAAAAGGCCTGCTCATCTCTTCAACAGTTTCCTATGCAAAGCACAAGCTCAAAGATGCCCCATTTAACTTTGCCCTTATACAAGTTTAGTTCCACAAAAAAGTCATGCTCAGAGACATCACTGACATGAAACTGCATTGTCTTTCTTTTCTTCTTGAGCTGGATCCTAAATTACTTGTAAATAGCCATTATTTTTAATTTTAGATTCTTGAAATTTCAAAGAAGTAACTTCATTAAAGAGAAGGGTGAAGTAAAGAGTTCTAATAAGATTTTATTCCTGTGTAAGAACTGTTTTAGGTGAAAAAGTCATTTGAGAAATAAGAAATTAGGAAGTTACAGGGCAGGATTGCAGTGAAGCAGGACCTTACCCAGTCTTACTTTGGGTTTATGAGTATTGCTGAACAGTAATAGTAACAAAATTGATCAGTATTTCACATGATCGTTATAGAAACAGGTTCAGAAACGAGGCAGTTATGTCAATATTTTAGTGTAAACATGCCTGTGACATACAAAGGCTGAAGTCTTGACATAAAGATATAGTGGGAGTAGTGACTGAATATTCAACAGTAATCTTACTTAATTTAGTTTGACAGAGTACTTTTCTACGTTGGACTTCTCTATGTCTTGACAAAATGCAAAATCACAAGGATTATTTTCTGCAGTAAAAAAATAAGCAGTTGAATTAGCAGAGTTGTCATCCTAACAGGTGTCAAATTTAGAATAATTTTGAAGTCCATGACTTGAAACTACCTTCTGTAAAAAGAGTATTATATTTGTACATGGAGTGATAGATCTCATTCTCTTTGTTCCACAGTCTATAGTCTGATTCTGTGAATTAAAGAATGAAGGAACTTGAACTATAAATCAGATTTCTAAAGAATAGTTGGTGTATCAGTTCTTAATTTCAGATGCAAAACTGCTGCAAAAAAACACATCTTAACAAGTCTTAGAGAGTCTTTATCAGGCATGCTGGGATCAGAAGGAGGCACATTTTTTAACTGTTACCATTTAGAGCTGAAAGTGCTTTTGAATATGGAATGCAGGTGTTGGAATGAGAGACCATGGTGTTGAACTACCCTCAAGTGTGTGTTTGCTGTGCTTAATTAGGAATGAGCAAAACACATAACCAGACTTAGCTCCTTCTGTAGCTAAAATTATTTATCCCAACACTAAATAATCCAAATTAGTTCTTTCATATTTGCAAATACTATCTGCTTGGGATTTTTTTGAAATATTTACTGCCACTACAGTTAGAAGGCCTGAGTTAGAAAACTTGGGAAAGAAATAAAAACTATTTCATTACAGTCATCATTTTTAGCTCCCTGTTATCTCCACTGTATGAAACCCCCTTGGTATCTAAATCCAAGGATTTCCCTTAATGAGAGGAAAGATATGTTAACTAAGGAAGAAAATTCCAGAAGCATTTTGTTTCATTGTTTGTGTAATGCAACCCTATGTGAAAGAGTTCCAGGCAGAAAAAAAAAAAAAAATAGGAAGAAAATTGATTTTTAGTCTTCCAAAAAGGATGATATGTACTTGTAAAAGTCCAGGCTTCACTAATAAAGCATTCCCTTTGAGCTTTTCTGTTTGTGTCTCACTGAAGAGCACTGATTCTCTATTCTTCTGTCACATTTGCATTTAATTTGCTGAACTTCCACTGACTGAAGAGCAGGTGAGACATGCATTCAATGTGCATGTGGCTATCTGTGAACTGCAGGGTGGGTTGTGGAGCCCCTTTTGCTTCTTGAGAATTTGCAGAGGATGAGTGTACCAACAGACTTCTTCCTTGGTTCTTTTTATTTCTTCAAAGATAAAATTAGTAGACAGGAATAATATTTTCAGACTTCAGTCTGTTTAGAAAATGTCAGTGGTGCCAGCTACAAAATGTAACTTTGATTCCCAGGCTTTTAATTCCCAGACTGGAAGTAAGCATGCAGTCCCAGATAGGGAAGCTGGAAGTGTGGCAGTCCTGGGAATGGAATCCCTTCAAACAGATACTGCTCATGGCTGGTGCCAAACAAAGTAATTTCTGTGCATTCAGATTGACTCACCAGTAATGGTCAGCAGTGTTCTGACTGTTTGAAGATGTGCCTGTGTACAGACAGGACTGTGAATTCTTAACACACAGATAGAGGAGAGGAAGATTCAGAAGCTGCAGCATTGTACAATGGCTGAGGGGAATGTTTGTGCACTCAGAGCTGTAGCTCACCATTAGTGAATATTTATAACACAAGGCTATCCCTTTTGCAAGCCATACCTCACTTGGGTGCAGGAACACCACAGACAAGAAAGCACATACCCTAATAAGGAGAAACTACTCTGCATTTTTAAAACAGCTCAAGATGGGTTGGAATGTGGCGCTTAATTGAATAAATGTAAGAGAATTTCTTTGCTCTCTTATGTTGTTGTATAATAAATTCTTTAGAAATAAATACTTTCCATTCATGGATGATAAGGAGTTATTATAATAATGGCATTATCATAATTTGAGTATTCTGGCTCTCCCTGGCCTCCTTCTCCTGCGAAACTGTACAAGGATAACGATGGTGATGTCCTCAAACTGTTCTATCATGAAAAAAAAAAGTTTTTCTGCCTTTTGTATCAGAACATAAAACATTAAACTATCTGAGGATTATTGTGTGATGAAATACCTTAGCTGTGTAGCATTAGTTTTAATTTTTTGGGTTTGTGTAATTTTTTTATTAAAGCTCTGATATATTTTCCACGATTTCACGAAGACTCTTGTGCTGTTTCCATGCTTGCTTCCATTCTCTTTGTTCTAACAGCCATCCAGTAGAGAATATTTCTGTTAAAATTTATGACAGTTATGAAGCTCTTACTTATTTTTACTGCCTTATTCTTTAGTTGAAGAAGATATCTTCTCTCTATCAATCTTACATATTCAGTAAAATTTGAATTTAATATTGATACTTTTTTCTCATATTTCATACATCTTGCTGGGTGCAGAATTAGAGTAAGAAGCCTTTTCAATTTTTCAACATCTAGCTGTCACGGGAGTTTTCAGTCTGTGGTATTAGAGAACTGAATAGATGAATGAAACAGATTTTTCTGCAGTACTCAGTTCAAATCTTACTCTTTCATTTAATTGGTGGATAAAGCGAATATTAAATAATTAACAAAACTTTCTGAGATAACTCAGAATTAATTGCAGAGCATAGCAAGATAAAAAGCTCACTTTCTGAATAGACCAGTGATTTCAACAGTTTTCATTCTGGGGTACTTAGAATAGTAACATCTGAAAGTGCAAGATATGCATAATGGAAATAGAAAATCCTGAAGCTGAGCAGTTACTATATAGGAAGGAGTGAAATGATTGCATAATCTGTTTTCTCAATTTAAATCTCTTAGGAACGAGCTCTAATCAAAAAGTGATTGGGACAAGGAGGTGTTGTTTTCATTTTTTTTACTGGAGTGTTTTTGGCATTGTTGGAACTTAGGTAGCATTTCTGGTAATTTATAAAATGTGTGTTTTGCATCTCAATTTGCAAACCAATTTGAATCAAGAAAAAGTTTTTAGGCACTTTGCAAGTTTGACTTTCATTTTTGGAGCTCTAAGTTTATGTAAAAACATGGAGCCACAGGAAGGTGCAGAAAAGAGTCATCAGAGTTACTTGGATTACAGTCTTGGAAACTTATATATTGATACAAGAAGCAGAAAATGCTGAAGAAAAACTCTGTTAAAATCATACCTGTTCTATTCTGAAGAGAGCTCACAGTTTAAGGAAATTAATTCTGGAGAAAGAAGGATGCCATTTTCCCCCTCTTGTGGTGTGCACTGTAGAAAAGATTCAGGATTAGACGAAGAATGGCAGGATTGATGTTGTCTATAACTACATGGGACAGTGTTAAAAAGATAATACTGTCTTCATTTGAATGCAGTTTTTGAATGTCAGCTTTCTGCTCTTTAAGATTTTCAGGAAGGACTAAGGTAAGTAAATGTCTTTGGCTTTTGGGTTGTTGGGAGTTTTTTCATTGTCTTTCACAACCTGCCTTCATGCATTTTTGTACTGCTGTACTGTGACTACGTTTCAAGCTATAGAGTACAAATATGTTGTTCAATTTCCACTTGTATAATTTTCTTTGTGAGGTGTTACCTGGGCAAGTTATTTATAGATTTGGATTGCTGAGTAGTAGTTTTATCCTTCAAGTTGAAAAAAAAATAGATGCTTGGCACATGCTTGAACACTTCTGGATCAGAAGGTCACTGTTCACAGACCTGCATCTTGCATTTGTGACACCACATTTAATGTGCCAAGGGAAAACAACTTGGAAACTGGATGGTTACTTCAGGGGGAAATTAGGAAATGCCCAGGTCACATTTACTGTTTGAATAAATTGCAGTTGATGCTCACCAGGGCAAGCAAGTTACCCTTAGCTTAAAACATGATGTCCTTTGTGTATAATGTACAATGGTACTGCCACAGTTATTTCTTTCAAAACTATAAACAACTCCCAGTAGTTTTTGGGAGTATCTAATTTTGTCACTAGTGTAGTAAAAAAAAAAAAAACAATCAAGATTGCATCTCTCAAAACCATGCTTAGCAAAGATAGGTACTTATTTGTTGGCTGGTATGAATCAAAAATAGCATGTGAGACAGACACAATAGTAGAATGTTGCAGGATATTAAAATCACAATTTTTAAACCCCTGGGAATAAAATAGCAAGAAGAAAAGAAGAAAAATAGCAAGTTTTGGTAGGTGAAAGATATTCTCTGTCTCTCCCTTGATCTGTTTTTTTGGTTTTACTTTTTTCCCCTATGTGGAAGATGAGTAGGGGGCAGGGGGGACAGCAAAGCTGGTTTGATGATTTCTTTGTGTTATAAAAGATTTCCAAAGTGGTTTTTTTTTAATCTGTTTTTCTGTGTCCCTTTCTAAAAGTTTCAGGAATGCAGGAGGATGATGTGTTATGGATAGCAATGGCAGGGATTCACCAGATATGGGCACTGATGTTGGAAGGTGGAAAACTACCAAAGGGAAGGTAAGCAACTGTTTTAATGTGAAATTGCTGCTTGTCTTGATAAACAGCTTTCAAATCCCAAATAGAGAGCTAATCAAATTAAACTGAAAATAATTTAGTTTAAAGGCTTATATGCTTAATAGTCTGCCTCCTTTTCCCATATCTGTTAGATGAAAAGAAAGATACTACTTTAGCTATACAGCTATGACTTGGTAAAGTCCATTCATATAATTGAATGTTACTTTTCCTTGCATTTGCTGAGTTACCTAGTAATGAATGGTGTGCTGAGGTGATATAAAAGCACAAAGGCATTGAGTAATTCCTCTCTGCTGCATTACAGTTGTTTTTATAACTCACAAGTGCCTGTTCTGTAGCTTCTGTTTATGCATCTTGTCTGAGCTGTTTCAAACTCATGATTGAAGTTGGGTTCTGTTTGCCTTTAGTGACTTAAAGCAAGGAGTCTGCCTTCGCTTTGCTGGGAGTGGGAATGAGGAGAACAGGAACAACGCCTACCCCCACAAGGCGGGGTTTGCCCAGCCCTCGGGGCTCTCCCTGGCCCCGGAGGAGCCCTGGAGCTGCCTGTTCGTGGCCGACAGCGAGAGCAGCACCGTGCGAACCGTCTCGCTCAAGGACGGGGCCGTGAAGCACCTTGTAGGAGGAGAGAGAGACCCATTGGTAATCACCTCACACTTCCCCACACTGCCCTACTAATATTCCTCAAGCCTGACCTGGAGGAACCGCTTTTGGGGTGAGAGGGTAAATCAGTTTCCGTGGCCATCAACTTCTTAACTTCACTGCTTGGAGTGCAAATGTGTGGCAGTTGTGACGCTCAGGTTGTAGTGCACTCTGTTGCTCCCTAGATAAGAAGTTACTTCACTTGTTCTTAAAATAGCCAATTTGATTCAGCATTGTGTGGTCATTAAATCAGCTGGATTCATATTTATAACTTAGATGTGAGAGTTTCCATTTCTGTGGTTAGCATCCACACTTCCAGGTTTCAGTATCCTTGTTTTGAAATTGTCTTCATTTTTTTTTTTTTAAGTCAGTGAATTTCCATTTAATTACAATAATTTAAATTCATGTCAACATTGAATAACCAAATATATTAATTAAATAAAATAATTTTCAGAATTTGTTTGCTTTTGGTGATGTGGATGGAGCAGGTATAAATGCAAAGCTACAGCATCCCTTGGGAGTAACATGGGACAAGAAAAGAAAGCTGCTCTATGTGGCAGATTCCTATAATCATAAGGTAAGTGTATAGTATATACAGACTTGGAAATTTTTATTACTACAAAGAATTACTTTAGTAACATAGATTTTTCTTGGTCCTGTTAAGCTGATGAAATTAATTACACAAGTTCCTTTGTGGGTTCTTTTTCTTTCCTTCCTTCCTTCCTTTCTTCCCTTCTAGGTCCTTCTTTTTACCATTGTTTTACTGTCACATTCTTCTGTGTTGCTGTGATGGTCTCTTGGGGAAGATGAATTTAAAGTGCCAAGTTACAGTTCACACTATAGACTTTCTGTGTACCTTCCCAAAGATGCTGAACTGCAGTGGAAGAGCTGGAAGGGCTAATTCAGGAATACTGCAGGTTTGATAAAACTGACAGAACAAGAGGACTTGTTTTTCCCTTAGAAAAGCCACTCAAGTTTTGAGAAGTGTTGTGGCTTACCTCCATGGAACTCTAGGATAAGAGACAATGTTTTGAATTACTGTTCTTATGTGATGCTATATAAGCATTCATGTCTAGAAGGTTTTTAACTGTACACTGACTACATGCATTAAAAGAGAAGTAATCTGTTTGATTGGAAGAATAAGGTTTATAACAGTAAATGCTTATTGAAATTTTAAGGCAAATGATATTTTGTTTCAGATCTTGTATAAAACATTATAAACTTTTTTGCTGTTTAAAAAAACCCCATCTATTTGAAGAAGAAAAATAATTCAGAAACTTGCCTGCCAATTTTGTTATGCTCTCACTGTTTTGCAAATGTTTCTAGAAAGGCAGCAAACATTGCAAAAACAAGTCACCCAGCATGTTTTTATAGCTGAGGGTTAGGTACCTTCAAAATCATGGAAGGGAACCCTGAAAGAAGACCAAAGGAAGAAGTGAAATCCATAAGGGAGTGTGGAGAGGGAAAGATGGGATGTGTCACTTGGAAAAGAGTGATAACACAATATCTAGGATGCACACTTGGTAGCTGAGGTACTCAAAAAGCAGTGCTGGCTACTGGAAACGTGGGACATGAGATAATACAGAACATCTAAATCCTGCTGGGTTTTCTCAGAGAAGCTTTTTGTGTCTTTGTTGATCTTAGATTAAGGTTGTGGATCCCAAGATGAAGAACTGTGCTACCCTGGCAGGCACAGGAGAAGCAGGCAATGTTGTTGGTTCCAGCTTTACCCAGTCAGCTTTCAATGAACCAGGAGGTTTGTGTGTTGAGGAAAACGGCTGCCTGATGTATGTTGCAGACACAAATAATCATCAGATTAAAGTGCTGGATTTGGAAACAAAAATTCTTTCCATGGCAAGTAATACTTATTAAACGGGCTGATAGTGGTGTTTCTTAATACAAATTATTATTTCAGACTTCAGCAAGTATGATAAAAATGAGACAGCTAACTTTGGGTACAGTAGCTGCATGCACAGGATGTTTGGGGATGATCAGGCAAATAAACATTGCCTGTTAGCACAGTTGTTGAAAGCCTCAGTCTTTAGAAAGACAATTTTGCATGAAAACAGAAAGTGACAACTCTCTAGAAAAGGTTAATACAGAAACTTCAGTCATTAAACTGTACAGCCCTGTTTTTTAGCATGAAAAGCATTTCATAAGCACCTTGTTAAAAAAGGAAGTGAAATCAATTACCAAGCCCTGTAATTAAGAGGTAAGAGATGTTTCTGGGAGGTCAGTGACTTAAAGCAAGATATATAAAGGGCTTTCATATAGTCAAATCAAAACCACTGTCAAAATTGACCACAGCTTTATTTGATTGTAAACAAACAAATCTGTGTTCATGTCCACCTTACAATGCCACTATATCTTAATGATTTTTTGAAATGTATATATACATGCATTTATGACCTAATGGTCCTAATGTCTTCTCATATGTTTCTTGCATTTAATAGTACACAGTCTCCATGTGTGTTTAAATTTTCATATCATTTAACGTATTGGTTGCTTTTCTGGGAAATTCTCCCCTATTTTACTGCACAATGTGCCTAGTTAAAATCCTGGATTTTATTTCTGAAGCATGCAGTTTAATACCAGAATTAGAAGGAAATACGTTTACAGTTTATCTAAAGCAAAAATGTAATCCATTTGTAAAATTTTTAAATTAAGGGATACTGTAAAGTAGTTGTGGTTTTTATGGCTTTAATAGTAAATATTGCTTTTATTTGGATTAATCTGGGTTTTTTCATTTTAAGAAAACATTTTGCCCTTCCCTTTTTCTGTTTTGTCATAGTATTGTTGCACACTGTCAGAAAGTTTTAGGCCAATAGCCATATTGATGTCATTTGATTGTGTTGTGAAAGCCTATTTATTTTCAGTAGAAATAAAAATAAAAATTAAAATTTTTTGTTTAATTTCTCCTGATAGTTGCCTATCCTGAAGCCAGAAGCATGTGATGTTCCAGATAACTTGCCTGTGCAAAAGGATAAAATAACAAACCTTCCAAGACTGCCTAAATCTGCACCAAATATTCAACTTCCTTCATTAACTGTAGCTCCTGGCCAGACAATTCAGTTTTTATTAAAGTTGACTCTTCCTCTGGATTCAAAACTGAATGAAGAAGCTCCCAGTGCCTGGTTTATCACAGCAGAAGGTAAAGTCCCTGGTTAGGATGGGAAGTGGGTTATGTCAGCACATCCTGCAGTGCAGGGCATCTCAATCTGATGAATCAAGACATCCCTCCCCATCCTGTGTTCCTCTTTGACCTTGTGATGCAATACATGATATTTAGAGTTGATGCATATAACAGCTGGAGTGCAAAGACTGAAGAAAGCCAAACACCTGGTAGACTGCTTTTTGCTTGAATTAATACATGCTGCATTATTTTATGGCTCAGTGCAATGAGTTAGGTGTATGCAGTGTACAGGTCGTTTTTTGTTCACATACTCTGAAATATTTAAATAAAAGTGAAACTCAGGTTTCATTCTAACAGCCTGAGCATTGCTAAATTGCACCAACCCACCTATTAGACCACCACTGCTGTTTGGAAATGCTATCATTTTACCTACAGTTCAATGCATTTATGGCAGATACCATACCTGGTGTGTTAGATCTCTGATGCAAATGTATGGTAGCCATTAGTTTAAGAGATTTTGCTTGTGCATATCAGAATAAATTTTAATGTCCTTTAAAGGGTGTATAGGAGAAATTGCAGTTCCACTGCATTTAAATAAGATGTACTGTATATATACACCTATAGTGCTGATGCAAAGCCTTGGATTCCTCCATCTGCAAATGACTGATAAACCATTTGTAAATTACTTTTCCTTTTTTTTTTTTTTTTTTTTTTCCTGTTCACAACTGGAAAAATCAGGAAGGAAATTTCCTCTAATGTTGCTTGTGGAAAGTCCTCATTGTCCTATAGGTAGAATTAATGTTTTCTGTAGCTTTCAGACATGGTATTAAGTACCTTAATGATAAAATCTGTTCTTCTCCTGCAGATAACACCTGGTTGCTGCAAGGACAGTGTCTGACAGGAGAAATAAAGGATGTTTCCTGTCAAGCTGTCATTCCCTTTCAGTTGCCTGGGAGCTGTGTGGCAGCTGAAGCCAGCCTGGCCATCAAAGCGTGCCTCTACTACTGCAGCAAAGGTAGCAGTGCCTGTATGATGGCAGGAGTCTCCTTCAGGCAGCCCTTGCAGGTCACTGGCACAGACCAGGGCAGCCCAGCTCAAGTGGAACTGATACACACCTTTGTAAGCAACTAACACAAAGCCAGCTGATTGCACACTTCATTTTGCTACCCACCATTTCTGTGGGAGAAAGTACAAATAGATTAACTTTGCTCTGTTTTTTTTCCTGGAACTTATGACAAAGCTAAGAAATAATATGCTTGGTAAAATGAAGTAGTTTTCCCTACAGCCTAACAGGAAAACTGATCATCACAACCTCATTTCTTTACATGACAGTAGCAGCAATAACTTTGTAATACTGTAGACTCTGTTGCCAGTTGTGAACATACTGGATGTCTGCCAGTTTTAAGAAGTGAGCAACAATTTCTAGAGTCCATTTGAAAGAGCTGTTGCTACTTTGTGATGTTACTGTAAGATCTTTGCACTGTAAATAGTGTTAGAGTAGATAATTTTGGACTAACACTTCAAAATTCCTTTTGTGCCCTTATTACATTTTAATAGAATGTCACAAGTTTCTTTCTCCAGTCTATAAAAGAAGTACCTTGCTTATTCTTCTGTAATGACACTTATGACACGTGTATTTTGAAAATACACCTTAAACCAGGTGCAGCTCTAGTTTTATGCAAACTGAGTATTTTGCTTTAATTCAACATGACCGCCTTACATGAAGAGCAAAGGTTCATCTGTAAAAGGAAGCATTCAAGTTCCTGCAGAAGAATTTCATGCTGATTTTTAACAAAGAATGTGCCTCTTTGCAATGTCTATATGTATATAAAATCACCACAAAGCCATGCTGGAGCTTTTCTGATACATAACAATTTGCATTTTATAGAAAGTGGTAGGTAATGGTTGAATATCTACACTGCAGAAATTAAATGTCAACCATTTCAAGCAGGGTGATTCACTCCCTTTTTTATGATTTCTCTGCATAGACTGTTCTGAAGACTTCTGTCTTGCATATACGTAATATTATGGAGAATATTACACTCTTGAAGTCTGATTCAGAATCTTTTGAAGTCACTGTTAGTCCTTGGATTTGTTACAGTGGCCACTGAACCAGAGTTGCATACTTGATAATGGATTATTTACATTCATGTTTAGAGCTTCTGATCTTTTGCTACAACACTCGTAACCTAATCTTTGAGTAAGATGCTTTAAAACTCTGTTGCAAAACTCTGCCCTTAGTGGTTAAATGTTTTGCAAATAAAATTCCCTCAATTTGCCATAATAAGCAGGGGCAGGGTGATAGTGGTGGTGCAAGTTTATTACTTGGACTGGAGGAGTTTCCATCATGCTTAAGTGGTAATTGGGTTAGGTCCTGTGCTCTGGTCATGATGATCAGTGAGAAAAGATAATTTTGTTTTTAAGTTGAAAGATTGTATTGTCACACATATTCTAAAGTGCAGTAGTGAAAGAATTTTTTTATGTAATCTTTGCTAAAGCAACTACTCCTGACATCAGTCAGTAAATGCCCACTATCAGTTGTTGTTGCTTTTTCTTAAAGGCTGACTGAAATGTTGGTCATGAACCCAAGAGGCTTTTGTTTAAGGGAACCATATGGACTGGTGTGGTTCTTCCTTCCATTGAAATGCCAGTCTATCTGAGAGTTCTTTGTGGCACCAGAAATGGTTGTTATCTCACCTGTCAGCAAAGCAAGGACTGAAATGTTATTTTTCTTAACTTCTGTTTTTTAAGCAACTTTTCTAATTCACTCTTCCAGCTCCTTTGGGTGAGCCTCTCAGTTCTCACATCCATTTGGAAGAGTGAAAAAGCTTTGCTATTTTGTTCACAGATGGCAAATGCTGTTGGAAGGATGAAGATAAAGAAATTGATTTGGGCATTTATTATTTTTTACACTTTAGTAAAATTCAGTCTTTCACGATTTTTTGTTTGTCTGTTTACTTTTGGATAGTATCCAGGAAACCTTCAATCAGCTTTAGATAGCCTACAGATTTTCTGAAAAAGAGCAAGCATTAGGTTCAGAAGTACAGAATAATGAACCAAACTGTCACAGTTACCCTGAACATGTAATAAATCAGATGGATCTTTTCTCTCTCATTTTGTCCCATCATAGAATGGTTTGGGTTGGAAGGGGACTGAGAGACCATCTTGTTCCAGCCCCTTGCCATGGACAGGGACACCTTCCACTAGAGCAGATTACTCAGAGCTGCACCCAGCCTGAGTGTGAACACTTTCAGGGTCTGGCATCGCCAGCATCTCTGAGCAGCCTGTGCCAGTGTCTGACCACTCTCACAGCAAAGAATTTCTTCCCAATATCCAATCTAAATCTGCCTTCCTTCAGTTTGAAGCCATTCCCCCTGGTCCTATCCCTGCATGCCCTTGTAAAAATTTTCTGTCCAGCTCTTGTTGCTCCTTCAGGTACTGGAAGGTGCTGGAAGGTCTCTCCAGTCTTCTCCAAGCTGAACAACCCCAATTCAAATTTTCAGCTAGAATGACATTCTATTTTTCTATTTCAATTGGATCAGGTCAAATTCTACCTGTATTCCAGTATTTAAAAGAAAAAAAAAAAAATCAAAAATCTGTTTTGTTATTGACACTTTCAATTAATGTATTGCTGTAGGGGAAAGACTGTATCCCTCACTTTATTTAACTGTAGTATATAATGTTTAATTGCAATATTGTAGTTATATTTTCTATCTAAATGTTTTCTCCTTGCTCAGTCTCTGTGTTCACTGTGATTGGCCTTTAATCCTATAGTCTAACATAAAGGTTTTTTTGTCCAAGGGATAAGGATGCACATTCCCAGAGTCACTACTTCTGTTTCACTTGTAGTGTACAGATATTCAAATGTTCTGTGATTAGAAAAGCACAGATTTTTTTTAGAGCTTATGCTATTTAGGGATACTTTTTCCATTTCTTCCTCCAGTGGTTTACAAGCTGCTCTTAGAGTAAAGCAACAAGTGCCATAAATTTCACCAGGCAGGCAAACTGAATAGCATGTACAAGTTACAAGAGATTTATTTAAGTACCAGAAAGTGTCTTGCAAATATGATGCATAAAAATAGGAAATGTTGCTACTCTTAAAAAAAAAAAAAAATCAGATATATTGATGACTGCTACCTCTTTGTATGGGAACTAAGTTTTTTGATGTTCCCTGATATAAAAATTCTAAGCAGATTGGAATGGCTCAGCACTCCCAGATTGTGTCTCACAGTAAAAGTTTGTAATTCAAGGCCTTTTCCAAACATGACTTTCTACTGGCTTTTACAGGTTGTGCAGCAGACCTTAATAAAGCATTAAAAGACTATAGCAAATCTCTAAAGGGTATTGCTCAAGGTTGATTTGTATAATGGAAACAAGTTCAGTGACATTTTAAGTTTTTAGTTGTGGTGTTTGCATTTCTGAGACAGCTTTTGGTTTTGAATGGATGTATTAATAGTTCTGTGAGATGTTTTTAGTAATTTTATTCAATTGCAGTGTAATATTTTTTATTAGGCTAGAAAAAAGATAATGTGGTTTCGAAGAGGGAGGATAATTTGTTTTAATAGCTCTTTCATGTTGTTTGAATTCAGTAATGTCTTTCTGTAGTTTGCTCCCTTCTGTTAAAGGAAGGGTAGGGATGATGATTGTGTAAACCTATTGATGGGCACATATTTTATGCATTTATTTTTAGTTGATTTCTTTTTGTGTTAGATTCTTACATCATTTTTAGCTTTTCTATTGGATGCAGTTCTTCATAGTTTGTGTTTGGCCTCCCATATCTTCCACCTGTAGGACACTATAATATTTGTATAATGCTGTGGTAGTGTGGTACCAAGCAAGTACAGACCAGGTGAGTAATACATGAGGAAGTAGTTTTATAGCATCAGGTAAATGCCTTATCTGCTTATTCTGAGAAAAGGTGCATATGGCTTCCAGTATATTGTATATATTTTTAATGCACTGATTTTATTTCAGTAGGAAAATATTGTAGCTGAAACCATGGGTCAAACTGTTTTGTTGAGAGAACATCAAGAAAAATATATTCCTTACCTCTTGCTCAGAGGAGGGGGATGATGAAAATGAAGAGACTTTCCTTCTTACGTAGGGCCGTGTCCTTTTTGTTCCTTTAATTATTGACTATTTATTTTAGTAATGATAGAGGCATTATTGACTACAAATTGTCTTGAATTTTTGATTCTTAACAAGGTTTTCTAAGTACATGGAAGCTTTAAATGTCTGACTTTGTAGAGTTATGAGTGATAGATCTTGTTTTAAATGGTTTTAGTTTAGCAGATAATAGAAGAGATTTATGTACATTCTTAAGATCTATAATCTTTTAAAATCACTGGTATTCACTGACTTACCTCAAAGACACATTGAGGCTGCACTCTCACAGAAGTGTGAACTCAAAATTAAGCTTTCTTTGTTGTAGAATGTGTGAGATGTGCTGTGACACATTGTGTTCTCCAGCAGTTGTGCTACCTAAGGTGAATTTTCCTCACACAGCAGCTCATCACTCACCCCCAGTAATTCTCCACTGAAATCTGCCAGGTCACTTGCTTACATAATCAATATTCCTGATTTATGTTAGCAAACATTCAGTATTCAGAATTTATCATGACAATTTTCATTGAAGTTGGTTTGTCAGGAATTAGAGGAGTTTCTCTGTCCCAAGCAAATGAATATGGGAATGGTGACAAGTAATTTGAGATAATTTTTGAAAATGCAAGATCTCATTATTTTTTAATTAAATCACAACATCTATTTTTGCAATCAACAAAAGATCATTAATTTAGAAACAATATTCTAATAGCGTACAATGTTCTAATATTTTACATTCCGTTATGTTCATGTAAGCAAATTTGGGTACTGTCTTCCATTAGAAGCAGCTGATCTATATTTTATAGTTTTTGCACTCTAATAGATAAAGTCACTACTCTCATTTAGATTAGGATTCATTCCTGTTCAGGATTCATTACACCTATAGTTGAGTTTCCAAGTTTATCTTAGTTTTTTGTCATACAGTTATGGGGGATTTTGGTTAGGTTTTTGGGTCTGTCCTTTCCTCCTGTAGTTTCCACAGTGAAATGCAGCCCGTGTCTTGTTACCATGGAGGATCCAAGTAGGAAGGATAATTCCCTCTACCAGCTCCTTGCCCCTCCCCTGCTTCAGGGATGGGGATATAAACAGCAAGTAATTCTAGATAGCATTAGAATAAGATGATGTGCTCAGGTCAGCTTCATCAAGCTTTGCACTGATGCAGCTACTGTCAGAAGTTTTACTTTTACCTCTGGCCCTGTCCATTGAGGTCCAGAAGTTGTTTGTAGCTGTCCCAGAGCATCCCATCAAACTTGAGCATTCTGATGACTCTTGGTTTCAGGAAACTTTGATTCTAGAGATTAAATGCTTTAGCTGCTATAGGTTAAATATTTTAGCTGTTATGTAGTTTGCTGTCTTGTTGCAGACTGTTTAATTATTGTTAGGTAATGCACTCCTGCTGCAGATGAGAAGCTGGAATCCTTGGGTGTGAGTTGAAGAATGTGTGTGTAGCTATAATTAAATATTGCTTGGTTTACCTCTTTGGTGGTCCATTGCTTTCAAGCCTACCAGGGAACTCTGTCCAATTGCAGGCTCTAGGGCTAAGCAAAGGAATTGCAAATATTTTTTAAGTCTTGCCTAGTTCCTTTGAAACACTGACAGTTTTGAGCTTAAGAAATCCCATTTAAAGAAAACCTGTTCATACATCTGCCTTAACTTAATGCTCTGTACTCAACATGCCTCAGAAGAGAGATATTCCACACCGTATTCTTTGATATTCAACCTATCTGGTCATTGTCAGACTTCATAGAAAGCAAAACAGCAATTCAAAATTTGATTTTACATCCATTAAAAAAAAAAAAAAAAAAAAAAGAGTCTATTTTCCAAGCTTTTG
>VZUI01096598.1:0-76412 GCA_013401135.1 Cettia cetti
GCGCGTCTTCTCTCCCTGGTTCACTCTCAGAATCAGTCTTAAAGATACAGAAACTCAATATACAGCACAAACAGAATCGACGATTGGGGATACAAACATCATAAAGTCACCCTAGGACAGTGGAGAAGGTGTAAATGATTTGCCATAGAAAGTGGCAGTGCAATTAAGAAATAGAAAGGGGGGTCTTGACCAGAGATATAAAATATTAGGGACATAAAAGATTAGAAAGAAAAATTAGGGAAAAATCATATTATGCAATGCTTGAGATTGGGTTCTGTCAATAAAGTAAATGGGAAACACAGTTCTTTCAAAACTGTTTGTTTCAGGGGCCTAGCTTTTCTAAAGCACTATTTCTCTCATATAAAATTTTGAAAGTCTGTTTCCCTCATCCCCACCCCACAAAAAAAACCCAAAAAAACCCAAAAAAAACCCAAAAAAAACCCACCCCAGAGTAAACTTGCACTTGTTCCAGTTCTGTTTGAAGTATACATAATAAAATGATGAAACACAGAATATGGGAAATGTCAGTTTTCTTGGTGGACAATTAAATTTCATTGCCAGTTTGAATTGATGACACTAGCTTCCAAACTATTGAGCCTGCAGTAATAAATGCAACAGTTGTTCATAATTTGGCAGTGAATGACCTTTAAATGTAGGCGCTTACTAAGGATGTCCCTGGAGAACAATTCAACTTCGAAATGACACTCACATGTTCTTGTTGTCATTTAAATATGCTCCCTTTGTCAATAACAGAATAATAAATACTAGTTAGATTTCTAATGTTGATTCAGATCCCAGGAAACTTACTGAATAAATTAGTGTACATTTGATTTATATTGACCAAAAAAATTTTACAGTGGTATATTGCAGGTCAAGGTGACATACATTTAAATGTGTTGTAGGGCAGAGGGCATACTTGACTGACACAAGTGCTTACTGCATTTTTAATTAACACTTCCAATACTACTCTCCAGATTGCTCCTAGAGTTGCAAATGTAGAAGCAAGGTCTGACATATAAGATCATAAACTAATGTGGGTTTTTTGAAAGTCCATTGACTTTACCTCCATAGAAGCAGCAGCTTAATTGCAAGGCTATACTTCTCTTTATGGAAGTATAAAACCACAAGGATCTGAAGTTTGGTGCAGTTTATGTATTTTAGCATTCTTTGCTGTTCAAATAAATACATAGAGTCAAAAAAGAGAAGTTTTTAGTTGTTCTTCCATGAAGATGTAGAATAAACCACAACAGCAAGTTATAGATTTATAAGTTTTTTTAATTACAAAGTAAGGAGGGAGTAATTATGAGTGTATATAGAAAGAATTCAAGGTACTACTGTTCTAGCCCTTTCTCTTTTCAAGATTGTGTAAACTTGGTAGTTTTAAAAAATCTGAACATATTTTGAGTGCCTTGAGTATGAAATCTGCCTGTGTGAAGTCTACTTGATAACCAGTTTGGCTTTTGTAAGCTCACCATGTATTAACCTTGTGTCACAAGTACTGTTGAAATCAGTGACACACCAATTACTCTAAGTTCAAGGAAGTTAAACAGAAGTATTCCATCTATTAGATATAATTAAAGCTTTTTACGGTCTTAGTGTCTTCATAGAGGGTTTTTAAATAATCTGGTTTCTCTACGAGGGAGTCAGAGTGGGTCTGTACAGATGCGTTTCTCTCCTACAGGGATGGTGAAGACAATAAAAGATAATTTGACAGATGACAGTGATTCTGTAATGTCAGAAAAATGCTATTTTGATCATTGGTTTTGGTGGGTTTGATGTTCCAATGAAGGTGCATGTGTTAGAGGAGGAAATAGACTTGGTAATTTAAGCTACATTGCTGTAACTAAAAATACTCTTTTTTTCTTTTTCTTTTTCTTTTTTTTTTTTTTTTAGTGAGTAACTTGTGCATTTGTCAGCAGTGATGATTAAATTTCTTTCCTCCAGTCAGCTTCCCTGTTTGACAGACTTTGTCAGTGATATGAAACTGACCACTTGGTATGCAGTGGGAACTTGAAGAGTGTAAAGTAAGACACAAATAATTTTGCAGTGCATATGATGGCAGAAACTAGGAAAAGGTAAAATCAAGGTGAACACTGGCTGAATTTGTACACAGCAATCAGTTAGAGCTGTGGACAGATCAGATGTATCAGACAAATAGCTCCAGTGATCTCCAACTGCTTCCTGGTTCACAGTCATGGGATCTTATTGGAAAGGGTCATGTAAGATTTCTCTGAGCAGGAGATACCTTTTGCGTTATTTGTGATGGGAAGGTCTGAGTACAGAAGCAGCAGCATGATTACCTCTATCAATTTTCCATCTGAAAGAGCAGAAGTTGACGCATTCTATCGGTACACTGCAACTGCCAAGCATCCATTATCCATTAGTCTCCCAGTATCTACTGGTTTGCAGTTTTAATGAAGAATTTACATTTTCAGAAAGATTGGAGGTAGCAGGGCATTCAGACTGTTTCACAATAAAGATGTATTTGAATTCTTTTGTATCTTTGGGAGGTATTGGTGATAAAATTTTGTTAGTAACGTAGTACTATGAGTGGAATTATTTCGTCGGAGGATTCAAGCTTAACTGCTGCTAATGATGTTTCCAAATAGCATCCAGTCATGGTAATTGTAAAATCTTGTCTACTAAGATAGACTTAAATACATTCTTCATTAGCCAACAATGAGAATGCAACAGGCTTTAAAATGCAACGTGAAGGAAGATGGAATAGATTTCTGCCATTTTCTTACTGCAATGCAATTTTAATTGGTCTTTGAATTTTTTAGCACCTGATATAATTCATTCCAGACTTAATTGATTATTAGTCACCATTGTTATGGCATTTATTAAATTATCTTGGAATTTCACTCTATGATACCTAAGAGGTGCTTCTGTGCAGAGTGCTTGGTGGGATAACTTCAGTGCTGCATTTGGGTACTGCAGTGCTGCAGTGGAAATACTTGGTTTAGGAATGCACCATGGAAGTGTACTAATGGAGGCTTTCCAGCCACCATATTCTGAATACTCTTACTATCAGTAGCCATAATGTTTTTGTGTTCACAGAAATTATATGAGGATTTGTATCAACTTTTCAGTTTTCTATGAGCCTGAAATTTTTGTGGTTTGGAGAAGACTTAAATAGCATTTTGGAGAGCATTCTGTGAGGGGATTTTAAGGACAAAACAGAAGTGTTGTAATTCCCTTTGAAAGTGGCATTGTATTTTTAATAGAAAATGAAAGAAGAACTGTATGTATGCTGATAATAAACTTATTCTGAGATGTCATGATGATAAGTCTTGCTGTTAGAGCAGAATACCCTCTTCCTGTGAACAGCCTTTTTAAAATTTTATTTCAACCTATACATTGTGTTATAAATTTCACATTTTATAAACCAATAAATGTTGTAGGCTTTTCAGTTTCTTTTTAAATAAAGTATTTGGGGCACAACAGTCAGGTTTGGATACTTTCAGGCACTGAAATAAGATGAGACAGTGGAAGCATACCATGAGTCAAAAGCACCATGTCCATGCCAGGTTCAAAACAAAGTATGTTTCTTCTCATTCCTCCTCCGTTGGTGCAGTGAGAGCTCCACCTCTTGTTCAGAAAAACCGTTGGTTCTAGGAGTGTATAAATAGGAAATCTGAGAAGATGATTTTGGACATTAAACTTGCCCTCAATGTGGGGTACTGACTACGATAAGTAATTTATGAGAAGTGACTGCCAACTCTCCACTGCAACCTCCATCTAGTATATTATTTATTTAGATGTCACAGTGTTTGTGGGTCCCAGTTAAGTCCAGGGCCTCTATGAGACAGTTGTGGAATAATGTACATGCTGCACAGTTTCTAAAGTCACTCTTGAAAGAGGTTGCCTACACTTTATAATAGTTTTTTCCTGATGAGATGCTTTGGAAGGCATTGCATATCCAAAAAGATATTCTTACTATTTGAGTACTTATTTCTTTAACAGAGTGAAAACAGTATAAAACTTCTGTGAAAGTCTTCTGTCCCACTAGGTTACCTTGAAAATGGTAGGATAAGAATTACTGATCTTCATTGTTTTATTTGTTATATTTCTTGTATCTCTGGTAATTGATTAACTTTTAAAAAATGGAACCTCTTTTACTACCAGAGCGCAAGATATTCAAGGGCTGCAGTATCTTCAGATTGGAAAATAATGAAATCTAAAGCTTTCCTTATAATTTTTTACAAAAGGATACAAAGTCTTGATTAGGTAATGAAATAATCAATTGTTCAGCAGCAAGTCTGCGTTGATTACAATATACTGCTTTTATGTAAAAGGACCATATGTGTTGAGAAATACAGCTAAGTGCCTCTGCTTCTGGTTTTGCACAGGACTCTTTCTTTGTGTATAGATTCTCTTCTCTATTCTTTATTGTGTAATCAAGCTCTTACCAGGAATAGATTCCCTGATCATGTGTCTTCCTTGCAGTTGAGCTGTGATGGTAATTACAATCTGACTTTCTTGTTCTTTTAAGATGTAGAAGAAAAAAAAAAAGGAATATGTCTTCAGTTAAATAATAAATTAATGGACTAGTAAATTTATTGTAATGTCAGGGAATGTAATAAAAATATTAGCTTTGCTTTAAAGCCATTTCTTCATGTGAAGAAAGGGATATTCAGGAAAAAAAACACATCAACATTGGATTTAAAAGTTATGCCATTATAGAATCAGAAAGCATATTCGCCTATTATTTTTCTGATTTGTTCCAAATGCTAAGAAGAATTATCTCCTGTGATGACATACTTCCTATAAAACTTCAACCTTCTTCATTCTTACAAAAAAGATGAGGAGCATTTGAAAACTGGTTTCTAATTAGAGATTCATTCTCTCACTCAAAACTAAAGACCTCCCTTCCAGGTTTATGTTCTAGCAAGGGAGTCTAAAAAGTCAGTAATTACTGAAAACATCTATTTTTGGTGTTGAATAGGAAATGCCAAAGGCCTTTCCTTTTGCTGAGTTCTTGGAATGTGGATATGATTATGTGATTGGTAGGAATAGCATCTTTGCACCATTGCCTCTAATATGGTGACTAAAAAGCTCAAGTAAATTCTGAAGTATGGCTGTTTGGAGTTGATATTTTTGTTGTTTATTTTGGTTTGGTGCTGTTGTTTGGTTTTTGAGGTTTTTTTGGTGGGTTTTTGTTTGTTTTTTTTTTTTTTATTTAAAATTTCTTTGTCATATTTGTCCTCTCTATCAAAATCTCTTCCTAATTTTGGTTTTACCTTCCCCTGTTGGAAATGTTTCAGTATCAGACATCCAGGTTTGCCATGAATTCCTATTGTCGTTTGGGAAGAGGGAGAGAATATGTATGTTTTAAAACAATTCAATAAGAGCTTGATGAGAGTGTAATTTTGGATGGTAATTTTCTTCTCTGAAATAACCCAGTCCGTATGTTGGCCTGAATTAGAGGCAAAGTAGGAAAATAAACTTTGTAAAAAGTTCAGCACTTGCAGCTAACAAGTCTTCTAACATTTTATCTTTTGCTATCTACTTGCTGCTGTATATTTATCTGGAAAATAAGGAGTATATGATAATGGGGATCAGAAACAGTTTGAAGGTTCTTGTTTGAATTATTTTTCTTTATGTGCATTTAATCTTCATATTTGAATTTTTCCTTTCCTGGTTTGTACCTAATTGCAGCTTTAGAAAACCTCTAAACATAGTTTTAAGGGTGAAAAAACCCTGGTACCATCTGGTTCATTGTATAGAACTCTAAAATAAAAGAGTGGGTTTTTTTTGTCTAACCAGTGGGAGAAAAAAGGAAATTTCTTATGAAATAAATTGTTCTGTAGGCTAAGAAAAGACGAGATGACTAGAAGTTAGTTACTTAAACCGTGAAAGTCACTGCTGTTTGCTTTTTCTTTTCCTTGCTTTTTATGTTTAGGGTTTTTTAAATATATATAAATAGTGAATGTTAGCTTATTCTCCTTGAATGCAGTGACTGGGATAATACCACTAACACAAAACTTTCCTAACTGACTAAGTATTTAAATAATGCATTTTGTGAACTGATAAAGAAAATGTTAGTTCTGAAGTATGTTTGGTGTCTAGGAAAGAAATGGTAACATGCTGTACATTCAAAGCTATTTTTTGCTACTAAATTGTCAAAAATTGCTGATTTGAAAAGGGGTAAAAACCTGCTTAAAGTAAT
Organism: Cettia cetti; assembly: GCA_013401135.1. NCBI lineage: Eukaryota > Metazoa > Chordata > Aves > Passeriformes > Sylviidae > Cettia > Cettia cetti. Next base: position 6,173 of record VZUI01096598.1, read on the forward strand.
CACAGATACAACTGTTATCTGTTACAGGCTAAGAACTTAATGCCCTGTTGCTCAAATGAGTTTTTACAATAACGAGATAGCTATATCACACTCCTAAGTGAAAAGCTCATGAACTTGCCTGCATGGTTATTTCCAACCTCCACTCTTCTAACAAGCTACAAAGTTGTTGCTTATAAAAGTGGAAAATGGACCTGATAAAAATGTTTAGTCTGCAGGGCTGTGTTTTATTTATCAGATCACAAAAGAACAATGTTTTGTTGCATCATGGTCAAAATAGAAGCGACCTTGCTTGTTCATGAGTGCTCAAAGCCTAGAGATAAGAGGCAAAGTAATAGAGTACAATAGAAAGAGTGTAGTGTAATTATTTGTGGCTTGTCAAGTGAAGCCCTTTCAGGCCCCAAGCGATTCAAATCTGGGAACTCTGCACAATTCTGTACACTAACCAGCATCAGAGAAATCTCACCCAGCTTCTCCGACAGTACTGAAATTGCATCAGTTTGTCATGCACTGAGCATGCCAGCTTCGCACAATATCATTTGCTTGCAAATGGGCCTGGCCCCAACGCCCTGAGACACATTCTTTGGTATCTGACTCTTGGCCTGTGATTTGTCATGTCTCTAGTGCTATCGGTGTAAAGTAATTTTAAAAGATTCTGATGGTTTGCTTGTGGAAGGTAAAGAATGCACTACAGATCGTGTCAGGTAGCTTTCTATGGCATGTAGTTTGGTGGAGGCCCTCATGATGGTGATAGCCAAACAAAGAGTATGGAGAAATGAGAACCCTGTTTTGAATGGTATTTAACGCTGCCCTTCTCAGCACCCTGCTGCGGACATCCTTGCTAACTCAGCAGCTCCAAGAACTTAGCAGCTCACCAAAGCAGTGTTATTTGTGCTTCAAGTTATTTATGGATGAGAGATGCGTCAGAAAAAGTGGCCTTTTTTATCCCTATTCAAAGAAGGTGTAAAATGTGTAAAAATGTTAATTAATTTCCAAGAAGTAAACTGGATAAATCTTTGTCGTGGCGTTAGTCTTTTCATTATTAATTTGAAGTATTAGTACTCTCTAAATAAAAATGCCTGATTATTTTTAGGAAGTATGTTATATAATACTGTAAAAAAAAATTTTTAAAGGCCTATGCAATTTATACTAACCTGTATCTTTTATAAAATTACATAGATGTGGCCTAAAAGATAAATTCCTGAAAAATTCGTTCATAGATTTTAATTTTTATATTTATTTGACAATTATTTTAATGGATCTATGTTTGGAATTGTTTCCTTATTCTATGAATTAAGTATGTGGCATTTTTTTACTCTTCCTTTGACACAACTGAGATGAGATTATTTTGCAATTGACAACTCTGATCTTTGCATCATTTTTTCAGCTGACTTCCTTAATTGATTACTACTTTGGTGTTGGAGCCTGCATCATAGCTCTCCAGAATTCTGCTGACACCAATCGATTAATGTGAAGGTGTTAGTTAGTGATTTCATCTAAGGAACATTCAAAACCATGTCAGTACTTGGTTCTTAAAAACTGCCAGATCATTGGATTTTATTATTTTAGACATGTTCGTTTGGGTTAACAAGGATTTCTCTGGAGAGACAACAAAACAAAAAACAAGAAACTAAAAAAACCCCCATCTGCCCCCCCCCAAACCACAAAAAAAAAAAAACAACACACCACCCCCCCCTCCCCCCCCAAAAAAAACACTAGCACCACCAACAACCAAAAAAACCCCAAAACAAAAAAAAACCCAGCACCTTGAAGTGACTCTTGTGGGAAGAAAAGATTTTATTCAATCATACGTTAATATACTATACATGTACATGCCTTAATATTTAAAAGACTGTTTTAAAATATGTTCTTATTAATATTTAAGGTATCTCTGAGGAATTTGTAAAAATGCTTCGGCACAAACTATTTCTTTTTATGTTTACCTGGGGAATTTTTGACAGCAGTGTAACTCTGAGCACCCCGCTAGCAAGTCTGTGCGAGTCTGCCACTTTCTTTCCTGCAGTAGCTTCCACATTTGCTTAGTAGCTTTGCATAGCTAAGCAAATTTTTAAAATGAGCCTGCATTTTTTTTCCTTTCGTGTTCTAAATATATTCAGAAAAATAGTACTGTTTTATAAAATTCCTCAGAGTAATTCTGTATTACGATCAGAACTCACTGTTCAATATTGCACATAAGAAAAAAGAAGTAAAGTTTCTTTTTAATCCTAATGTTAACTTTTGAAACTATGTTTTGCTTTTATTTCTTGATGGAATTTTTTGTAGGATGACTTCTTAAAACAGGGTAGATGTTTGCAGTGTGCTAGGCTTTGTGTATGCTACTTGTGCATCAGTAAAATATCTCTGCCTGATTTCGTAGGGATGGTTGTGCAGAGTACAAGTTAGTTAAATCCAGTGAGCTTGCTGTTACCACAGGCTTTTTACAGAAGGCAAACTAAATCAGTTGCCTCCACACCAACATCAAAACCAACAACTACTGTGGTCAATGTCATATCCTTGTGTTCAGATGGGGCAGAACATAGATGGGCATGCACACACAGTGTGCGTGTGGGTGCAGATACACAGAAGCACATGCGTATGTCAGCATTGGAAGGATTTATTGGGTTGTATTGCTGAAGGGTTCAAGTTCCAGTGTGATGTTTTAGTGACATGGATGATGGAATGAGACTGTTCTTGTTTAAGTTTGCCATCAACACCAAGGTGGAAGTGACTGTAAACATGCTGGAAAGCAAGAGTAGAGTTTAAAATAATTTTGGTAAATTGGAAAATTTATTCAAGAAAGGAAAATAGGATGCTAACTCAATAGGATCTGATACATTTATCAAAATGTATCATTTATCTGTTACATGGAGTAAGGTCCAAAAGATTAGGCAACAGATACTCCTAAAAGGATCTGGGGGTTATGCGTCACAAGATGGCCGTGTCACAAGGCAAATGCCTATTGGGGTTTCAAAAGATGAATGTAACAAAAAGGTCAATGATGTGGAGTGTATGCTAAGTGTGGAGTACCGTGTCCAGTTTTAGGTATTGCATTCTGGGAAATATGTGTGAGAAAAAGTATAGACAAAAGAAGGCAATATAGGAGCAAATACAACAAGTTACATTGTTTCTGGATCTCTCATCAATGTGAAGAAGCTCTTTAGATCAGAGCTCTTTAGATTGAAAACAAAAACAGTGGGTGAGAAACACATGACAATCCCCAGCAGCAAAAAGCTGTTGAATTACAGAGGCAGTTGGTCTGTGTATTGGCAGTGTTGTGGTCTTATGCTGTGTGTTTATCTGTCCTGCCCACCAGAAGTACAGGGCTTGTTATGAAATGGTGCTGAATTCTAACACACACCAGAACACTCTTTAGGAGCAGGGTATGGAAACTTTGTCTGTGCGAGGCTTAGAAGTTGCCATCAAAAGGAAGTACAGTTGGGCCTGGAGACTGCAGGAAGAACCAGGCAACTCCAAGAAATATAGAGCCAGAGTAGATCTGAAGCTCCTTTTTGTGAGCCCCCTGCTTGACTCTTGGCTGTCATCCTTTGCATTATTTCAAAAATGTTGTTTATATCTATCCCCTAACCTTTTATCTCTTACATATTCTGTGGCCTTCTGAAACTCTTATTCAAGAATCCACACAGAGTAGTTCTTTCTCTTCTGGGAAATGCAGAGGCATCTCATAATGGGACAGTTGCTGAAGCAATCATGAACTTCTCCAGCTCTGTTTCTTCATGTGAAAGAAAAACCGTGATTTGTTAATTTGCCCAGATAAGCCTTTTTCAAGGTCTTCCTGGGAGGTAGAAGTTCTAGGTTTTCCCCCTTTTTTAACTAATATCATTTAGTAAAGCACTTGTGTTTGGTATGTATCCTGTTTAGTGCTTCAGAATTGGACTGCATGTGTCTGATTCCATAATTGTAAATGTACATAGCTAGTCAAGAAACTGCAAAAATTCAGTGCTGCTATTACTTATATATTACAGTATGCCTCTTCCTGTGTATAATATTTGCCACAAAACGAAAGTTTTCTAAGTGTTTAAATTGCTAGATGTGTGGTGTTTTAAGAGGTGACTAGATTGGTGGCTTAGCAGTGAAACAGAAAGCAGTGTGGGGACAGGAGGTTTAGGAGTCCAATCAAAGGTCCGAGTCCCTAATCCCAGTGCTGTTCACAGATGTATTTCACCTCAATCCTGTCTCATCTGAAGGGCATAAAGATAGAGTGTACAAGTTAGAAGGTACTTCAGGTTTACTAGATGACAGAAATAACAGAATTTGTGCCATTTACTCCCAAGTATTTTCAGGAACTGATGAAAAAATTGCATTTTTAAAAGATTATTTCAGAGGAATTTGTAGGGCAACAATTGTTTGCCAAATTATATACCTTTTCTGCAGAACTTGCTTAGTTATCACCTAGTCTTGCATTTGAGTAATGACTTATGTGCATATATTTAATTTTGTGGGAAGATTTGCTGCTTTGTCAGTTTACACTCAAACATCAGCATTATCTCCATTTCCTGATGTTTCTTGCATGATCAGTGGTAATGCAGACCTTGTCTCCGGCCTGGTAGAGGAGACATGATGTGATGACTCTCAGTAGTAAGTTCTTGTTTGCTTGTTCACATGTGCTTTCTGTTAGACACTACTGTGATCCATTCCATGATGTAATCATCTGCCTTGCCAGAAGTCAGAACAATGCCAAAGAATAGTGCTCTGCCACTTGCTATTCTAGTTCTCTCTTGCTATTAGCCAAGAACATACACAGATAGTTCAGTTTCACTTAATTCTAGATGTATGTAATCCATTTATTGCTCATGTTTAGATGTAGCTTTTTACCCTTCAGACCATGCAAATCATCACGAAATCTTCTGCAGTTTCAGCAAGAATAGTACCTTAAAACTATTCTTGCAGAAGGCCTGGTGGAAAATATTGGATGCACAGCAGTATGGTGATGTGCCACTATCCTGAACACTAAATAGAAACCTCTCATATTTCACTGCTGTCTTTCTCATTAGTCAGGGATTTGATGCTAAGTGATTTAAATATCCCTAGTATGCAAGAGTCATGATCACTGACAAGGAACATGATTACAGTGATTATTTTTTTTACTCCTTATACTTCAGATAGGCTATTTCAAGGTAACAGGATGAGATTATTCTGGGCAGCATGATAAGTAGGCAACACTAGTCGACATTTACTCAGGCACCAGTTATATACCCATTTTTACCTCCTACATTACAAAAGTTTTTAATTTCTTGTTTATAGACAGTAAAACATAATTCCATTTACAAATTGTGAGCAGACTTGTAGAAGAACATTGAGAACTAATTTATCATTCCCCAGAGAATGCAAGTTTGTAGCCAGGTAAGCTATCTTATGGCTGGCATATATTGACTGTCAGCGTTTCAGAGGCCCCCACATTGAATCCTTCAAGCACCAGGGACACAAGATTTAACTTTGATTACTGACTAACCTCCTTCTGGGTGTTTTTAACTTGAGAACTCTGCATGCATGGACTGCTCAGCTGCCAGTGGAGAGCAGATAGAGACAAGGTGCCGTGAGAACATACTTGGAAAAGGAGCTGAGGAGGGAAATCCCCAAGTTAGCCAAATTTGGTGTTGTACCCATGCAGTCAAACCATAGGTTTGTTCTGCTGTACAGAGATGTGGGGTTTGAAACTAAAACAGATCTGTAGTTTGATCAGATAGCCTTCTGGCATAGTAGTATGTTTCGTACTGAAGCTGGTTTAGCAATAGGTTTGGCCTTGCACTACTTTCTACTACCACAGAGAGGGAGTCAAGGTTACCAATAGACTTAGGGCCTTCTTTTAGTGTTAACAGCTTGGAAATGTAAAATGTGTTCTTGCATAAAATCATGAAGTGGTTTGGATTGGAAAGATTTGATTTCAAAATCATCTAATCCAACTCTTTACCATGGGCAGGTACACCTTTCGCTAGATCACAGTCCTGATCTTCAGCACTTTCAATGGTGACATATCCACAGCTTCTCTGGGTAACCTGTTCCAGTGTCTCACCATCCTTATCATCAAAAATTCTTCCTTGTTTCCAATCTAAATCTACACTCTTTATTTAAGAGTTGAGATTGCCACTTGTCCTGTCACTATAAACCTCGGTAAAAATGAGCCTATCTCCATCTTCCCTGTAAGCCTCCATTTTATATTGAAAGGCCACGAAGCAATCTCCCTGGAGCCATCTTGTCTTGGGCTGAACAACCACAACTCTTTTCCTTTACAGCTCTTCTCAGCAGGGATGTTTCAGCTGTCTAGGCAGTTCTGTGTCCCTTCTCTGGACTTGCTCTGAGAGATCAATGTCTTTCATGTCACTGAAGACCCAAGCACAGCAGGTGGAATCTCACCAGAGCAGAGAGGGAGAATCTCCTCCTTCACCCTGCTGACCATGCTGCTTTTGATGCTGCCCAGAATGCTATTGGCTTTTTGGCCTGTGAGCTCACATTGCTGGGTTGTCGCCAACTTTTCATTCACCAGTAGCCCAAGTCCTTTTTTGCCAGGTTGCTCTCAACCCATTCGTACTCCAGCCTGTGTTGATACTGAGGATTAACCAAACCTGTGTTTGCTCTTGGCCACGTTGAATTTCATGACATTCATATGGGCTCACTTGTCAAGCCTGTCAGGGTTCCTCTGGATGACATCCCTTCTCTTCAGCGAATGAACTGCACCACTCAGCTTGGAGTTTGGTTCAGTTTTGTGTTTATAGGACACTGAGAAGGTTTGGGATCAAAGATGAACATGACCAACTACAACAATGGTAGAATGCTTGCTCAATAAATGATGCAAAGATCTTGAGGAATAAGTTTTTAATTATCACTTGAGGCAAGCCCAGTGGGATTGATTAAATTGTACATGAACAGGATTATTTCTTAAATTCTGTGGCTTTGGACTTCCTGACTTTTAACCTCAATGGTTTTGCTGTATTTCTTTGATGGAATAATGTCTAAATTTATACTTTACAGTGGATGTTGTAGTACTCAGTATTTCAGTGAAAACAATAGAAAAGTTCACTGTATAGTTTGAGCTGAGTTACAGGCTTCTTAAATGTTTTATAGCATGTCACTATTGGGGTTTTTTTCTTTTTTTTCTCCTTTGTGTAACATTGTAAATATTTAAATATGGCTCCCAAAAATAAAATCTCTCTAAAATGCTGAGCTTCTGTTGAAGGCTCTAGGGATTTGGTGTACTAAGTTAGAACCGGTTGAATGCATTTTAAAAATAACGTGTGGCTGTAATTATTTGCTTCAACAGCTTGACTAATGGTCAGAACTAAGAGCCAGGGTGCAGGTCAGCCTGCTGGTGGCTACTGAAAGAGCTAGAGGTCCAGTTTTTGCTTATGGACCTAGAGGCTAACTCAGCTACTCCTGAGCAGCCTTTTCTGGAAGCTCTTCATATGAGCACATATTGAGCAACATTGGGACATTGAACTGACTTGGTATAGATGCAATGGAAATTTGCAGTCATTACAGCATATTCCTTTTTAATTAGCAGAAATTTTGAAGCAGAAAAATGTTTAACCTTTTTAAGCAAACATTTATTTCAGAAGAGAAAATCAGCACTGTTTTGTCTTACTAGGTTGATGGGATTACTCCTAGATGAAGTCAGAAGCATATATTCGTTTTGTTTGTTCTGTCTCTTGCACTTTATGTTGTAATCCTGTGTTTGTTAGTAAAAGGTCCAGTGGTCAAAGGAATGTATTTAGAATTGACACAATTTAATTTTTCTGTTTTCTAGTTATTGGTTCTATGCTGGGTTCTGATCCAAGTATGTGTATGTGTGTCTAATAGATATTTATAAATACAGGAGAACATTCAGCGCTTCAAATAAACAGCATATTCTTCTTTTACTTTCCTGTTAATGTACTCATATTAGTGGTAAGATCTTGAGTCTCCTACAACATTAAAATAATAAAATAATGAATTAAGTGATAAACTGTGTGTGTTATGGAGCACTATTGATTACCTCACTTATGAGCTGGGCATTAAAGCAGACAGTATTTAGACAAATAATTAAATGCTCTTGTGACTTGCTTTTTATGTATAAAATAAAAGAGTAGCAAGCAAAATCTGAATTGTGGTGGCTTCTTGTAATTCCCATTCATGCTCAATTGTGAATGTACAGGAAGTATACATTTTTTCTCATTTAGAAACATCTAGTGCACTTACGTTTGTTACTTCTGGGTGGTTTTTAAGTTGCTTTTTTTCCTTTAATAAAAATTCTTCATAATAGTGTAGTTTTCAACTATAGATACTGGTATATAGGTAGTGTTCTTTACAAGCCATCTATATGATAATTTGGGGTGTTTATAATAACTAAATTTTAAAAGGCCATAGAAAGCACTGGAGTATTTTTGCCTCTACTAAATTGCTATTAGTCGTCCTGTAGCTTGAATAAGGTGTGCATGCCCAGCCTGAGGGTTGTCCATGTAAGTTACCTCAGGTTCACTCCTTGGAGTGATGGCTCTTGTTGCTTTGTATCTTTGCTGGGGTGCCTAACAGACCAGTAGGGGTCACTCTATGCATTGAATTTAAGGAACATGTTGGTAATTTTAATTACTCTTTTTAATTGCATATGCCAGCGCACTTGAAAAAAATAAGAAATCCTAGAGAAGAATTCTAGTCATTGTTTATTCAATTACTGTTTTTTCTTTGCATTATACAAAGCATGCATGATAGTTAACATTTTATAAGCTAATTTATAAATTAAACTTAACTATGGAGCATAGAAATCCACAGATTGGATATTTAATGATACAGTTTCAGAAGAGTCTTGGAGAGAGTCTTCACAGTTTTCTGAAAGAGAATGTGCTGAAAAGAAACTGATTCTGGTTGGGGTTACTGCATTTCCATGCCCCAACTCAATAAAAGAAGCTGGAAAGTTTGGTGAGGCAGGTCAACGTGCCACGTAAATGCTTCAATAATGTATTCTTCCATTTCTGCCAAAGTCAAAGTTTAAGGCTAGCAGAAGGATATCAAGCATGTGTGCATCTGTTAAATGAAATAGATGGGTGAAGATATCCTGGTCTTCAAAGTCGTGCAGTTAATTGTGCAGTTAGTTGATGATCAATGCGGTCACTTCAAACCAACATGTAAGATCCATCTGTTTTCAGTTTTTCTGTAGTGACAGTGTTGTGAAATATATCTTTTCCCCCTGCTCTCTTCTAAAATCTATATCTTAGTATTTAAGATGTTTTCCGTAAGACTGAAGAAAGCTGAAAGTATCTTAATGCTTGTGAAAGGACATAATCCTTTCTTAAATGTGGCATTTGTCCAGTTTAAATTTAAGGACTGAGATTTGTACTTCATAATACTTGCTTTACTAAGATTTCTTAATGAGGGATGCATTGCACATTCTGATGGAGCTAGCTATACTATTTATATTTCTATCCTTTCCATGACCTCTTCTTCCACACTTATTTCAGTAGTTTATGTGCTTGTGTTTTTCTCTGCCACAGTTTGCTTCAGAAAAGCTTGGATGACCACATGGAGTCAGATGAAACAGAGATAGAGAGTAAGAGCATATTTCTAATATTCATGATCTTTGCTTCAGAGACTGCCTGTAATGATAAAGTGATTAATTTCAGTGATACTGGCACAGGAGCAGATGGGAGCAGAAAAAGTAAAAGCAAGGTAGTAAGGACCAGCATTTGCTTGTTTTTCTATGTCTGATGGGATTTGCTTAATTTGATTGATAAGGGTATCTGAAAACTTTTGTGTTCATTGCACTTCCATAAGAAAACAAAATATCAGCTCAACTGTGTGTCTGTCTCCTTTTTTCAGTGGAGTGGTTGAAATTCTAGTTTTGTTGGTAATTTTTTATTATAGTAAAGAGTATAATTTCTTCTTTTCATTAACTGTTATCTCTTTACTTAGAAGTGTGTAGCAGGGAAGAAAGGTAAGGGTGAAGAAATAAGTGATAAGAGCAGTATTGATCTTTTCCTTGTATTCTTAGTTAATAAAACTGTACTTTGTTTCTTTAAGTGGTCCAAAAATCGGTATGTTACAAGCAGAGAAATGTTTTTAAATGACTATGCTGCGTTTTTAATTGGAATGGGACAACAAATTTTGTAATCCTGTAGCATAAAAGCTGTTAGCATCTTTCCAGCAAAAGTTACTTGAATTCACAAAATTCAACTTTAGTGTGGGTTTTTTAGTGAGATGGCTGGTTTTTCCTTCTTGCAATATTATTTCTCTGCATTTCCAGTGAAGTAATTACGGCTTAAATAAATCATAGCTTTTCTTTATTCTCTCTGCCCCCAGGTATAGTAGTTGTTCTGGTCATCTAAGCCATATTTTAATGGCCTTATATTTAGCCCTTATTTCTCCAAGACTGGTCTTTGAAAGAAAAGCTTGCTCTCCTTGACACAGAATTAGAGAATGTTTAAGATTGGAAGGGACCACTGGAGGTCACTTTGGCCAATCTCCCTGTTCAAGGAGGGTCTCATAGAGTACCTTATTCAGGATTGTGTCCAGATTGCTTGTGAATATCCTTCAGTACGGGAGACTCCAAAACCTCTCTGTGCAGTTTTTCCAGTGCTCAGTCACTCTCACAGTGAAGTTCTTCCACATGTTCAGGTGGAACTTCCAGTGCATCAGTTTTGGCCCATTGCCTCATTCTGTTGCTTGGCATCAAGAAAAGCCTGGTCCCATCCTCTTGGAACTATCCCTTCAGATACTCATAGACATTGATGAGGTCTCAGCTGTCTCAAAGCTAAACAGTTCCAGCTCCCTCAGCCTTCTTCATAAGACAGATTCTCCAGTCCCCTAAAAACCTTTGAAGCCCTCTGTTGGCCCTTCCTGAGAAATTTCATGTCTCTCTTGTGCTGAGGATTCGACAGGGTGCAGTGGTGATCAAGCACAGTTCCTTTTTGCCCAGTGTGCCATAACAGATCCCCACCAAAATTAATTTCAAATTAATTTCCAATACTTTATTATGTTTTATTATGTTTATCATAACTTTAAAAGAATGAACATGTGAGTATTTCCACCTCTTTGGTGGATGTATGTAGCAAAATTCTACAGTAGCTTTACAGTATTGTTGCTAACATGATAGCACAGATATTATTAGCTTCAGTTAGGTAATGCTAATACTTCCCACAGCACATTAGTTAACATGGTGCAGAGATGATTTATTCTAATGGTTAATGATAAATGACTCGTGATAAATGAGAGATTATAGGGGTTTGGGGTTTTTTTGTGGTTTGTTGGTTTTGGGGGTTTTTTTTAAGGCAGTATTTCGTTACAGCAAATAGTTGTATCAGTGATTACTTGTATTAATTTTTGCACTTTTTTATTGAAAAACACTATCTATTTGGAGTCAGAATGAAATAAGTCTTGGAGCATTCATGGTTTTGATATGAATTAGGAATGTGACAAATATTAACACATTGAACTGTATTTTCATACAGCAAGCTGGTGAACAAGATAACAGAAAAAACCCAACTGAACCATTCCTTTGCTCCTTCATCCATAGAGAAAAGATGAACTCTCTTCAAAGCATATCCAAAAAATGTTTTTTAAAGAAAGTTGACAAAATCACCAGATTTGTATGTTCAGACCAGATAAAGGGAATTGGTTATAAGATCTGAGGAGATCAAAATATTTTATCATTTTATTGCCTGAAACAATGTTTCTATGTTTTATTTTAAACGTGTGATTCCTTTTTTGTCTATGTACTGCTTTTCTGTGGGTACATTATAAATTTCAATTATTCTATTTAGGCTGTTCTTAAATCACAGATGTATCTATTTACCTTTTTTAAACTAAATCTCGTTTTCAAGTATGCTTGTATTTAACATGAAAAGCTTAAAACTTAACTTTTAAAAAGTAAAAAATAGTACAACAAAAATTTTAAAAGGAAAAATATTTCCAAGAGTCAAGCAGTAATGTAACTGAGAATTGATCAGCCACTTAAAGATGGTGAAAAGACATGTTACACATACAGTATTAAATGTCATACTGATGTTGGAAGTTACTTCTTATATACTGAACTTTGTCCAGAACAAAAAGTGATAATTTTGTCAAGGAGCAGAGTAAGAAGACTGATCCTGAAGTAGGCATCAAAATGTGACACTGCTGAAGTTGTCAATGTGGATTCCTTTGGAGTGGTGTGCCTTGAGTGCAACAATGAATCCCTGCTTAAAAGAACTCTCTCCTAGGTGTTGTTTTTCCAATGGAAAGGTGTAATTATATGGTTGATGCAGGTCGTAGTGTTTCATGCTTTGGAATTCAAAATTACAGAGACAACTGTAAATTACTGCAAAATAGTAAATATTGTAATGTTTGTGACAACATGGATTTGTTTTCCTTAGGTTTTCAGGATTTTTGGGTTCTTGGTGTATTGTGAACCTTTTATAAGACAACAGTCTATGGCACTACAATCTATACTTATTCACTAACAAAAAAAGATGCCTCTAATGCATAATGAATCCAAGTATTAGTTTTTTTCTTTTGACTTTGACTTTAACTCCACTGAGTTTAACTAAGAAAACAGAAAAGTCATTGCTTCAGCTAAGTGTGCCTGTCCGGGAAGAAGTGATGATACTGCTACAGGCATGCTTTGAGCAATGGCTTGGGCATTTACCCAGTTCATATATCCCTGTCATAAAGAGTCAGTTTCTGTTCTTTTGAAGTGATGTGGCTTTCTGTGAATTATTCACAGGGAAGAAAAGGTCTTCTGTGCCATCTAAACCAGAAATAAATGCCTGTGTACATGATTTTGTGTAACAAAATCAAGGAATATTAAAATGGTGTCCTAATTATGACAAAGCCATTTGTATTTTTGCATGGTACAGTTAGGATCTGCCATAGAAAAATAAAAGCTGTATCTAAAATAAATTAAGTAATAACATTATCAGATGTAAAGTTGTTTTATGTTATCTAAAGACTGAAAGAGTAAAATGTGTTCATCATCATTCACTTTCAAATTCTGCACATCCTTTATACATCCCTATGTCAGCAGCTTATTGTACAGTCTCTGTTTCCATTTCTCTTAGCTCCTATTCTAATAGGGTGGAAATGTATGTCTTTGTATTTTTCCTGAGAGAACTGACTCCAAGATATTAGCTCAGTTTGGGAATTATTAGTACTGAATAGTGTTTCCTTAATTTTCAGAGTGACTATCTTCAATGAAAATAGATGTTTCTTGTGCTTTGGACAGGTACTTTACAGTTCAAGTAAAACAAATAGTTTTAAATCCAGGGTTAAATTAAAAGTAGGTTCACTTACAGATTTTTTAGTTTTTCATAATTGGTTAGGAATTGCTGCTACCATCAGCATCAGTGTGATGCTTTCAGCCCAAATGTTTATGCATATCAGACAACTGAGATGACGAAAAGTTCCTGTTTTCTGTATAAGCACAAATACAAAGACCAGACATGGAAGGAACAAAATGTAATTTTTTCTTCAACTTCTTGTCTAAAGATACTCTTCTATTCTTCTTGATAATTTTGAATTATCAAGAATGAATAAAAGCTTATGCAGTAAAAGATTTTACAGAAGAATACAGAACACTTCTTTGTTTACTTTGTTTAAAAAAACCCCTCAGGGCTAAAATAAGTTTCATAAATATTCCTAAAATAGCATCCTATCTATCTTTTTCCATTGTCTGGGGTACTTCCTCTTTCCTTCCCAGTAACTGTCCTTAAGAAGATTATAGACTGTTTTTTAGATATTTGGCCTCATATGCATTGAATGTATGACTGTTTCTTTATCTTCCATTTTCCCCTTAGATCTGTACATATTAAATATGCATGGTTTTGTGTATGTGCAAACAAATGCTGACAGCTAACCATAGCGTCTGAGATGACAGTTTCTTTTAGATGCAGACTCAGCTAGCCGTGAAAAATGTTGCCGATGTATTTGAAAGCTGTTTGCTATGAATGAGCTCTTGGTTTCATTTTTGGTAATAATTCTAAATATTGGCTTCTGGGCTGAAATTTTCCATCACAAATAATTAGTACACATTGAAATTCTTAAGGTTCAGTGAGATAATTCTTCTGCTTCTGAGAAGAAAAAAAACCCCAAACAAACAACAACAACAACAAAAAACCTCAACAAAATGAGGAAATTGTTTTTCCAGAATTAATAAAATAGATTTAATCCTGCAACTGTTATATTGCCTTATTTTTTCTCCTTGTTGGAGTGGGAATTAGTAAGTTTTATTAGAGTGGGCAGAGTAATTGCTCTGTAGCTGTAGCTTGATTCAGTCTTAGCCAGATGACCTCTGAAAATCTCGGTTTACCCCAAGGTTTTTGAGTCTGAAAACAAAATTCTTCTAGATTTTTTTGCAGGAAGTGCATTACAAGAACACCAAGAAAAGAACAAGGCACTTCTAACTGTTATTGTCTGAAGGAATTTTTTGGTGGTAACAGCTGGACTGAAAATTAGCAAGTTGATGTCACATTTTTCCTTTGTTGTTAATGAGTTTGCACAAGTTAGTACATATTATTTCTACTGTGAAATAGCAGAAGATGCATTCTGCTTATTGAATACATTATTCACATGTATTTCTCTGTTATTTTTGAAGCTTAGATTTCTCTAGTTCTGTGAGATTTGGATTTAGTCAACCTTTCGTTTCATGCTGCTTGCCTAAATCAAGGTATAGGAAATGCCTTCTATGATAACTGAGGTTTTTTATCTCTTTCCCCTTGAAATGGACAGAAATTTCTGTGTCCGAGGTGGTGAATAATTTTGTTTTGAATCAGAAGACTGTATTAATTTATAAGCAGTTAGTCCAAATGCAAGACTTAACTTAGAAAGGTTGAGTATCACTTACCTATTGTAGAGAGCAACTTTTGGACCATCAGCATCTTTTCTCCTTCTGGATTTTTTCTCGGAAACAAAAACCTACTTCTGCTTCCTTCTGTAAGACATGAAATGGAAAGCATGTTCTTCTGATGTCTATGCTGTATCCCTAGAAATTTCATGATTTCAAGCCTTTCAGGTACTACTTTTATCATCCTGGCTTTTTTTGAATCACTGCAGTTAGTGCTGACATTGTCCTGAGTTTTCCAGTTTGACTGCTAATGCAATCACAGATTATGTAAGAAATTATTGTATAGCATAATTATACACTTAAAGGTTACTCTGTGGAAAATTAGTTTTCTGTTCAAGATAACAAATGAAGAAAGTAATGAAAATAAGAGAATTAATATTTTAGCTGCAGGACAGTATGGAGAGCCTCTGCTTATGAACGCCTCAGCATTTAAATCAATACAGTTTGAAAGACTCTCATACAAGTTGATATAATAACCTCTGAAATACTAATGATGAGTTATCACTTCCACTGGGAAACTGTACCGGTCCCAAGCATAAATGTGGTCATTTAAAATGTCTTTACTAAGCAGCACAGTATTCTGCAGAACTAAATCTCAAGTAGATCTGGCTCCCTAAATGGTAATTCCATCTTTTTTTAAAAGGTCAGCTCAATTAGATTTTGGCAAGATTGAGTCTTCAGTGTCTCTTATTATATTCATCAGGACACATTGTCTGGTAGTTTGCAAGTGTTCATGAGCAAAACAGGTTAGTAATATATTGGGACCAGTACAAATAGATTGTCCTCATCACTGCATAGACAAAACACTCATGAGAACTCTGCAATTCTTTAAACACTAGTGGCATGATATAATGAAGTTGTATTCCATTAAGCACTTGTATACAAGGGAGCAAAATGTCATCACCTGAGTGTGGCTGCATTTCTGTGATACAACCTCATCTGTTCCGTCAACCAGTTTTGCTCTGATCAATAAGCAGTTTTCTGTGGCCTTTCACTACTGTCAGATGTCATTGAATGATGTAAATACACATCAGAAACTAGAAACTTGACAGCTCACCTAGACTAAAGAGAGAAGTGTGGGAGGGAATGTACTGCTGGGATAGACAGAAATGACAGCTGATGTCTGCTGTATATAAATGATTTGATATTGCTTCAGACAAGATTTTTCATTTTCCATAAGCATGCAACAAAACGATTCTGACTTGTACAAGTCAAATCATTCAAAAAGACCAAAGAGAATAAATAAGATTTTTATATTGCAGGACAGCACTGAACAGAATGGCCCACTTACAAATTACCTTTATTTTTATTCTTGCCTTTTGGCACTAAATCTTGGGTCCTACTTGATGCTAAAATGAAGGAAGAATAAATAAATATTAGAAATGTTCTCCTAGGCAGCATACAGTGAGTAAAATATCTGTTCATGCTAGCATACTCTTTCAAAGCATTAGCAAACTCGCTTCAATATTTCATTACAGAATCAAAAACCTGGAGGTATTTTGGTTGCTTGTGTTGTTTTTTAGTTGTGAAGAAGCTGAAAAAATACTTTCAAAAATGGTGGTAGAGGACTAACTATGAAAACAGTTATATTCTGTAGTGGGGAATTGTAGCTGAAATGTGCAGGGTTTTTTCCTAGTTTGCAGTCTTTTTGATACACTTCATGATTCCAATGAGGATCAACTGCCAGGAGTTAAGATGAAGAGGAAAGAGTTCAGCACTATTCAGTGTTTCATTTATAGTTGCTGTATTATGGGTCTTGTACTGTGGAACATACTTGCTCCTATTTTACCACAAGAAATTTACAATATGAATTCCAGAACACAATTTTCTGTGCAGAGAGGAAGTTTCTCATATAGATGGTTGGGGTTAGATAAACATTCAAGCTTTTTGAACAGGTGCATGGTATTTGGTCCTTCACCTTGAGGGTTGGTTTAATCCTTCCTATGCAGTATATATATCCTGCCATATATATGTCTTTACTATATTTGCTCCTATGTAAGAAGAAAAATATTGAAGTCATTATTTCAAAGAGAAACTGAATATGTTTGTAAAATAAAATATGTTTCTAAAAAAAAATTTATGGGTTTTGTAACTTAAAGTAATACCTGCTGATGTGTTAATAGAGCGATCTGAGCTCTGGCCTACTTATAATAGCAATGTCACTGATGCCAACTTGCACTCTACCTTACTCTCCTGGCCACTGGCAAAACTGCTGAGAAAGCAGGAGTATTATCTCTGTGTGATGGTGTGTGCATGTGCATACAGGAATGTAATGCAGTTCACAGTCTGCACCTCCACTCCAGTGAGACCCTACCTGCAGTGCTGCATCCGGCACAGGAAGGACACCAGCGTGTCCCAGGAGTTAGTCCAGGGGGATGACTCAAAGATGATCAGAGGGATGGAGCACCACTTCTATGAGGAAAGGCTGAGAGAATCAGAGATTTTTCAGCCTGGAGAAGAAAAAATTCTGGAGTCACCTTTTAGTGACATTTCAGTACCTAAGTGGAGTCTACAAGAAAGCTGAAGAGGGACTTTTAAAAAGGGTGTGCGGTGATAAAACAAGGGACAATGAAATTAAACTGAAAAGAGCAGATTTAAATTAGACATAAGAAAGCAATTTTTTATTGTGAGTGTAGTAAGGTACTGAAACAGGCTGTCCAGAGAAGCTATGAATGCCCTGTCCCTGGAAATGTTCAAGGCCAGGTTAAATGTGGCCCTGAGCAACCTGGGCTAGTGGAAGGCGTCCCTGCTTACGGCAGAGTTAGAACTACATGATCTTTGTGCTACCTTCCAAACCAAGCCGTTTTGTGATTCTTTGATATCTTTGCTGCCTTAATAATGTTGTCATGCTTTAGTGTTCTTATCCACTACACTGAAGTATAATCTCTATGAAGAAAAACCCATGCTTCTGCTGTGTCAGGTTTTGGGGATGTACCATGAAGTCAATGCTTATGTACTGGAGATTGAATCTTCAACAGTCAGTGGCCATACTGTTCATATGTACCAGGATGTCTCAGCTAAGAAGCCTGGATTCAGAGCAGGTGTCATGATTCCCATTGACTTCTGGAGTTCTGAGTTTGGGTGCTCAGGTTTCTGTCACCTCTGTTTCTACGGGGGGTTCTGCGGGGCTTTCAGACGACACTTGTCCTCATCTGGAACACTTCAATCAGCTTTCTTGAGACTGGCATGAAACTTGGTTAAGAATAGCCAAGCATAAACACTCTAAATTACATGCATTCCCTGTTTCCTCAGACATCAGATCATACCTCTATCTTTTCTTTATATTGTCAGTTATTGGTGCTTTGTGTTGTATACAGGGAATGACCAGGTGCTCACCCGCCA
This sequence comes from Cettia cetti, assembly GCA_013401135.1. NCBI lineage: Eukaryota > Metazoa > Chordata > Aves > Passeriformes > Sylviidae > Cettia > Cettia cetti. The sequence continues at coordinate 24,312 of VZUI01096598.1, forward strand.
TTATAAGTTTGTAAGGATCACAACAAAGTGCAAAGTATGTGACGCATATCTTCAATTGTGACTATGCTAGCATATTTCAGTTAATTTACTGTGTATTATGAACTATTGTTACGTAAGAGGCTGCTGGACAGCTCTTTGTAGGCTGATGTTTATTTTAAATAAGAAAATTATTTTAAGTTTATTTCTGATTTGCCTCATTAAGTCACTCTGAACTAGTATTTTGGTCTTGCAAATAAAAAATGTAGCCACTTTTTCTGATGCAAAGCCAACCAAACAATACTAGAATGCATACAATAATGGTAACAAAAACAGTGATGTCACTGTGTAGCTATTAGGCAGAACTTTGGTAACTAAATTCATTGTCACTGGGACATTATCCACTTTTTGGAGGGTTAGAAAGGGAGGTGATTGACTTTTGGGGTGGAGGAGGTCATATTACACAGCAGGACAATATTCTGTATACAATCTTTTATGTCTGGACTCCAATCTTGATAATTATTCAAATTCTCTAGAAACTATCAAGAGGGTTCAGGGCTCTGCTTCAACTTAGCACCTGTATGTGCTTTAGGATACTTTATAGGTTTAGACCAATATAATGTAATTGTCTCCAGGGTTTTTTGTTTGTTTGTTTGTTTTTTGGGTCTTTTTTTTTTTGCTTCGTTCTTTATACTGGCAAGTGAGATTAGATATCTCACAGTCCAGTACAACACCTCCAAATACTGTAAGCTCCAGAACACATTGAAAATCCTCCCAAAAGGAGGGTGTAAAATGCCACTTCTCATTTTTTGCAGATCCATTCTGGATCTGATATTTATAAGATTCTTCTCAGAGCTATTGCTGCTGTAGTTTTGAAATATACTTGCAATTATAATACATGGCCCAGTGATAAAAGGGTTAAATCTCATTTATGGTAACAGATGGTTTGTAGTGGTTTTCCATACTGTTCTTCTTCTCTCTGTAGTATTGTACATAATAAAGTAAGCACATAACCTGGTTTGTTTTGGTTAGGATTTTTTTTTTTTTTTAATTTACAGATTTTGCAGTGTTTCTGTCACTTCAACTTCTTGTTCCTTATTAAGACTTCAGAGATACAAACCAGTAGCTCAGTAATTGCTTTCTTGAATCTGCCTTTAATAATTACATTTAGTAAAGCTGTATCGAAAATTAGAAAGGCAGAGACTAATGGAAAACTAGATTTTTCACTGAATTAGAAAGCAAGACAATCCATATATTGACAACATTTCAAGTTGAAACAGATCAGGAAAACTGTTTTGGACTGTCTGTGCAAAGAGGCAAATACAGGCCTGATGTGCAGTGGCATCTGCATTTTATAGAGGCAGAGAAACTATAAGAGATTTCATGTAAATAGGTGTCTTTAAAGGGGACAGTAGAAATCTGATTTGGAAGCAAGTCACCTGAGGTTTTTTTTGTTGGAGAACCTTTTTCTTCACATTACCAAAAGTCTAGAAAGTGCTAACTTTTCACTGATTAAAACACCTTAAAGGGAGATGGGAAAAGAGAAAACGTTTTAATTTCTTGTTTTACATCTGTGGAAGAATATTTGTTGAGGGTGGTATCACAGCACTGAGTCCACTTGTATGAAGAGGGTAGAGGAGAGGAGGTGTTGTGTCATTGTTTAGTCAGAAGTGCGACTTTACACTAAAAATTCAAGGCATTTGAATTCCCTGTTTTCAGGCTTTTGTCCTTGATATGTTAGTATTTTAAATGCCTCTTTTTACGAGCAGGCAAGGGGTTGCCTGATTGATTGATTGATTGATTGATTGATTGATTGATTGATTGATGTATTAAGCACAATGTGTTCATTAATTACTAAATGTTTTGTGTTACCTCAAAATTAAAAAAATACCCCAAAACCTAAACAACTTTGAAATGTATATAGATATGGCAGTTTAAACAGATAATTTAATGGTTGTGTATTGTTAGTTGGATGCAGTAGCTTGTGCTTACAAAAATTGTTTTTCCTGTTTTTTTTTTTTTTTACTGTTCTGTCTCTCACATGCTTTCCTTTTTCATCTACTAACTCTGAGCTGGTTTTTGTTGATAAAGATCATTTGGGTGTCTTTGAGTCTTTTATAACATATTTGAGATTGGTCTTTGCCTCAGTTCTGCTAAACAGACACTGGGCCTAAAAAATGGTTGACACCTTCAGCATTCTTGGAGACCCTGTTTTTAACCAAGAGTACCATTCCTCTTACATGCTGCACATTTAATAATAGTTTGCTTTGACAGGATATTGCTTTCTTATGATGCATTTTAGAATGCATACACAGAATTTGGCACATTTTACATGTGTAATTTGGAGTGGTGTAGATTAGTGGAGCATAGATCTTGTGATTTTTATTACACTGTGGATCCGTTTTAAACATGGAAAGAGTTTTGATTATGTAAATTTATAGTTTACTGGATATTAAGTTAATTTTACTGCAAAATGTTGCTGAACTTTCAATTTTTAGTATGACTCATTGAACATAGGTTGATGGTTTGCAGGTTTCTGAACATAGAAAAGGCTTCTCCAGCTGGAAGCTTCGCCTTAAATCCTAATCACATAGCACAGGTATATTAATCAGTTTGTCATGTTAATAGTAACTGTTGGTAATCTGATTGACTTTGTTCAGATCCAGCAACTTTTTCAACCTATGGAAAGATCCAGTTGCTAGTTTTACAGGCAGTGTACTATACAGTGCAGTGATAACAGCAATGAAGCCACTGTTAGATCCCCAGCAATCTGACACCTTTCACCTTTGTTTGTAGAACCCATAAAAGCTAATATTTTCCTTCTGTGGAATGGAAGTAATGAATGTGTAAGAAAGCACTTCAGAAGTCACAGAGGAAACTGGAAGAACCAGCAAGGTGAGGCATGCTTGAGATTCCTTCCTGGGTCACTGGCATTTCTGTAAGAACAAACTACCATTCTTTGTAATTTGCGAGGATTTTTTCAGTTGCAAATAAATTACTGTTTTGATAGTATGTTTTGGACCTAAGGGTTTTTTTTTCTGTACCTAGTGGAAAAGATTAAAGACTCTTTTAAAAAGAGAAATAACATGAAGCTAATGGGAATATCTATCATCTTCCATCCCATTCACCTTCTTTAAAATATTGTAACAAGATCTTCAGAGAAACTTTGCAAACCTGAAGAGCAAATTGCTGTTTGATAACAAAAAACCAAAAAACTAAAATTTCTGACTGTCATGAATGTGTAACTGGGTCTTCTGAGTATCTTCCAAAAATGAGCATAGAAAAAGAAGCAATTTTTTTCATCTTTTTACTTTTTCCTCTTGCCTTGGAAGGAGCTTTCATAGGATCAAAGGGTCATTTGGGTTGGCAGGGGCCCATGGAGGTCCAGGCACACCCCCCACCACCACCCCTGCTCCACACAGGGCCAATATAGATCAGATTCCACAGGGTCATGTCCTATCATGTTTTGGCTTTCTCCACTACTTCTCTGGGCCCCAGCTCCAATATTTACTTAATATACACTTTCCAATGAAACTATTAAATAAGCCAGGTTTGGCACTAGGTCTAGTCTTATTTTTCCAGAAAAATTGAATGATCTTTGCATGCAATAATTTGTCATTGGTTCTTTAAAAAGAATGGATAGAAGATTTGATAGAAAATGTTTTCAGTGGAAAGAAAGATGTGGGAATTGAATTATAACAGCATATCCTAATATAATAAAAAGAGATGGGTTTAGGTCTTGGGCTTTTAACTTCAGACCTCTGAATTTTGCCCAATCTGGATGCTCTAAGTAGGTTTTCTGAGAACAAACATGAAATAAGTTGTTCAGCATTGCAGAAGCACTTGGATTTTGGATCTAAAGTTTCCAAAGTAACCACGATGTTACTATTTGCATGCTTTAGTTTGTGTGGTTTTCCTGCCTTGTTAAATGTTTGGGTTTTTTGGTTTTTACATGCAAGGAGCCCATAAGGACGTTATCCTTTGTTCATTTGTTTCCACCACAGTCAGTCATGCATGCTGAGCTGAGTGGACACTCTCTGGGGAAAAGGGGTCTGTGACTGACTGCTGCAAGTAGGTATGCACCAGTGTGGGCTGCATTGTGTGAAAAGCTTAAATGGCACTGTGAACATTTAAATTCACAACCCTAGTTTCTTAAGTTCTTCAGTTTACCCTTTTGCTTCTTTTACCCCTGAGCAGGTAACTGGTATCATTTCTGTAGGTACTGCCCCAGACATGACTGGTCAATGTGGACCTCTGAGGTCCCTAATAAAGACCTCCTGATAAGAGACACTTGGGTTTTTGTCATCCAGGTGCCCCACCAGCTGTGGAGGGAGAGGGGTACCATGTGTTACCAGTGGGTTTTCAGAGCAAGCAGATGCAGTGACATACACTTTTGATTCATACACCATGGAATTATGCATTCCCTTTAAGAATACAGGAGTGGGAGTATTTCAGACTGCAAGCCCCTTCTACTCTTCCTTGGCCACCTTATTTTAACAGTGATGTAGCATGGTCTTCTCAGGTGTTGTTTTCCTGTGCCATAGAATAGATTCCTGTCTAGCATCTCTTATACAAAACTTTAAAATGTCTTCCAATCATTTTTCTGCTTCCTAAAATTAGAGCTTCTTTTGAATAGAAAAGTGTTCTATAGGGTTGAAATTTATCCTAGCTTTGTGGAGAAGCCATGAACTTTCAATCAGATGAGACAGAGCACCAGCAGTGCCTATCCTATTGGAAAAACTACATTATGAACATACTCAGTGCAAAGTTTTGTTAGTAGTTAGGCAGTTTTCCAGAAGTTCATGATTTGGCCAAATTTGCCTCCCAGATGTCTTCCTGGTCTTCTTGTCCACATCTTGGAGAAATTTGAGTGAAGCAGTTTGGGTTTTGTTTTGGACTGGGTTTTAGGGTTTTGATTGGGTTTTTTTGGCATGGATAATGTAAAATGTATTTTTCTATAAGTATGTGTTTGGACTGTCTCATCTGTAACTTTCTAAAAATATTTTCTGTCTAAATCACATACCTGATACAGAAAATCTAAGCCCAAAAATTAAAGGTTGGCAAAACTATAAGTAACCGAGAACAGTCTTGTAATGGAAAATATTAGATTATTTTAATTGCTCCTGGCTCTGCCATTGAGTTCTATAATGTGTTTTATTAAATTACTTCCATCTTGGGTCCTCTTCAAATGTTATTGAGATTGTAAAAAGAAAACAGCAGTGTGTCTGAGCTGCAGCATGAAATAGGAGAGTGAGGAATTAGTTGATGAATGTCCCTCTTCATTACCCCTTTAGAATTCTTACCTGTGAAAAATGTGGGTGAAAAAAAAAGGTAAGTAGGGACAGAGGCTGTACAGAAAGATGAGTAGTTTCTTGCTGAGGCTGTTGCAGATAACTTCAGTCACATGTATGACAGGGTAGGTTGCATTTTTTTTCCCTGTAAATAGAAAAGTGACACTTTCTCTAAATATATAGAAGAATCAACTTCTGCTGCAAATAAGAACTTGGAGTAAACTAGGCATTTGCATGCCTTCTGCAGCGGTGTACTGCAGTTTCATAATAATAGAGCCTTTGTAACAGAAAAAATATAAGGAAAAATTATTTATGGCAGCGTTTTGTGTGGTTAAAAACAGCAGAAATTTAGATAAACTTCAGTACAAAAGGTAAAAAAACTGTGTTGCCTTAGGTCTTCCACTAATATCAGTATGGTTCTCTGCTTGAAGTGTCTTCGATTTACATACGTGCTGTGTTTTCTCTTGTAAGTAAAGCAAGTTAAAAAATATTTGTTTCTCTTCCCTGTGTTATTTCTTTATGTTCAAGTAAAATCCAAACCCTGCTCTGAACTTCATGCTCACTTGCTCCCTTTTGTGCTGTTGTCTGCAGCTTGCTGACTGCAAGACAGTCAGACATTCCTGGGACAAACCCAGGCCAGCCCTCTTGTCACTGAGCTTCGTCCAAACTTTATGATGAGTTCTGCAGTGTGTGCTGCCCATGCTGCTGCTACTGTTAATGCTGTCTCCAGTTCCTGAGCCTGTTTAAATCTGACTCAGGAACATTTGCATTCATTGTGTCCAACAAGCCTCTGTTAGTCACATCATGTAAATTCAAAAGCTCAAAAACTTAAATATCAAATTGGGTGCAATATTTTATTGTTTTTGAGCACTGGTTTTGGTAGCTACTGTTGCATTTTCTCCAGTAGTTGTGCAGTTTGTCACTTCCATTTTCTCTACCTTCCTTCCATGTGAAGAAGCATTTGGTTTTCTACAGTTGGATACATCGATAACCACATCCTGGTAACCTGTTTCAGGTCTTGTCCCAGTCACAGCAGGCTTAGTCCAGTAACACAACTGTCTTATATCTGTTTGAGGTTATTTCTTTGTTGCACTTTGAATTACCATTCCAAAGAGATTGATCTGGCAAGGGAAACCTTTGGTGAACAGGATGGCATTCTTTAATAAATTGGTGCAGTGCCTTGTCTTTCCAGGAATGAGTGCTAGTATTTGAAGCAGTGTTGTTAGTTGTGTGTAGGAGTAACACAGGTGGCAGGCAATCACAGAGGTAATGAGGTTTCCATTTTGAAAAACAGGCAATCCCAGTTTAGAAGAAGTTTGGATGATTTAACTCAGTGAAAAGAAGTGCCTGAAGGTGTTACATGGATCCTGACTGCTCATCTTCTTATTAACAGAATAACATTTGAGGCCCCCATTTTGGGGCTGAAGATAGGGTAATAACAGTATTTAAGTGTAATATGTGATGGATATTTGCTAAGTTGCACAGATGTTTAGAAAAGCAACCTCCTTTAACTACTGCTCTTAAAAATTTATTTGGATGAACTACTTATGTGGTAAAGAGCAGAAGCTTCTGAGATTGATTATGCAGAGACCCTAATAAGAAATGATGCCAAGTGAATATCCATTATTTTTTCCCCCTGGTATTTAATCACCATGATGGATGTGGAGCTGACTTTATTAGCTTGTGTATATGGTATCTTGACTAAATCCTGTTGTGTTTTGTGTTCGTATGTGCTTTGTTAGTCACCAGCAGTGAAAAAGACTACATTCATGTACTATGGTAGACATACCATGGAAAAATGAGACAGTAGAAAGTCAGTTCCTTTGAAATGCTTATTACCCTGTGCTTGTATATCTGCTTATGTGTTCTTTGGCACCATTTACATTTCTGTTTGTAAACAAAATATCTATGCTTTGGAGGCATTAGGTCACCCAGGTGTTCTCCAAACAGCAAATTCCAGTGCAAACAGAATAACACAGACTTAATGTGTCTAGAAAGAGCCTTAGTGTTTTGTCTGACCTCTCACAAAAAGGAGCTTCTTGCTTCTAGTTGGCTGCAATATGATGGCACTTTCATTGTGGTTAGGAATTGCATCCTGCCTTGGGAAGTGAGAGGATTCATTATACACTCTCCAGAGAAAATAGCAAAGGATTTTGTGACAAAATAGAAGGTTCCTTATATTTTATCCAACTTAGATTTAATCTGTTTCTTGTAAATACACTTCTGGCATCAATTATTTTTTGCAGTATTCAAGTATTTTATTCTGATTTACTGTTTCTATTGGAAAGCTAGTATTTTCCATTAAAAGCCTCATAGTTTTTTCTGTTAGTAGAACATTTATGATAAGAGGCATTGAGGTTATCCAGATGAGCAAATAGAGTAGATTAGGCTAGTTTTATTTTTTTGTCTGTATAACCATAGTCTTTAGCATGGGTTGTAAACTTTTTCCTTTTTCAGTAAACATCAATACATTTTCCCTTAAGTTTGACTGTGAGGAAGTTAGCCAAATAACAATCACAGTGACAGTGAGATTTTGAAGGGGTGTCTGTCATCTATGAAACAGTTGTCCTCTACAGGGCAAATAAAGAAAAATACCAAAACCAAGTCAGATCTTGTAGCATCTTGGTTTGGTTACAAATTAGATTTCCATAGCCAGTGTATCATTGGCAAGGGAGAAGTTTTTTAGTTCAGAAAGCCAAGTAAGTTATTTTTCAGGAAATGACAGAGAGGTTCCTATGGGATTTTATGAACCATGTGTTTGGAAAAGATTGGTTTAAAGAGACTTGAAAAATTCAGAAAACTTCTTACTCTTACATGTCAGCTGCTCTTTCATTCAACAGTGACAGCTCTGTAGAAGCCTCCCTCGAGCTTCCCGTGTTATAAGAAGTACAAAACTGCTTGACTGGGTTGCAGTATAAATTGTTTTACTATCTCTTCCTCCAAACCCTAAGAAATATGACAGACATTTCTAAAAGGCCATCTTCAGGAAGAATATCTCTGAATCCTTTGCACGCCTTTTGTACATTATTCCCACTAACACTGCCATTTTACAGTGGGAGGAGCCTCATACGGCAAGAGCATAAGGGGAAGTGTAAGGAAATAGTCCTTAACCATTTTGTATTGTTGGTGAAAAAATATGAACTGCACACTGGAAGGTTCTTTAAGAGATTGTAATCTGATTTAGGTAGATACTGGTACCAGTAAAACTGGTAACTGTTTGGGAAGACAAAACTTTTTAAGGAAACAAGTGGCTGAAGGTTGTATAAATTAGTAAGAAGGCATTTGAATTAGGAGTCACATTTATAAGAACAAGTGATTGTTCTTATGTACACATCTTTTTATTTAGTTTTTCTTTTTAGCAATGAAAGCCCTAGTTAGATTGCAGTAACATGAGATTTAAGAGGAGCCAGTGAAACAACAGATTGTTTTTTCTCTTATGTCACAGTAGGAAATCTATTTTTGTACATTAAAAACAGTAAGGCTCTTTTCCCAGGCCAGAGTGGGTCAGGTAACTGCTTCACATAGTCTAGAGCTTTTGGGAATATGCTCTCGAATTCCTACAATGAACATTTAACTTCTTTATCATGGTTTTTCTCCCTCTGGACAAAGCAGTGTCATAATTGCATAATATCAAGCTTTCATTTTCATAGTCAATAAAACTGTGTACTTTTTTCCTTGTGCTGTAACTTAATATTGTACATTGTACTTGGGACTAAGTGAAACAGTCTGATTTCATATAACTGACATTACAGTCCTTGGGGTGAGGGAAGATACTCTTTGTGAGTTTAACCCAAATTTTGAGCTGACTTTAGGTGAGATAAGCAAATCTTATAACTGATAATGCAGTGGATCTAAGTCTCTTTGGGGCCCCTCAGTATAAGTGTGTTGCACAGAGCTGTACTGCTGGAAGGCGAGGCACGGGCACAAGGATCACCTGCCCCAGGGGAGCAGGGGGGTTGAAGAAGCTGCGGGGGCCAGTGCCCAAACATCTGTGCCAGCTGACTTGCCCCACTGCAACTCTGGCTTTCTGCTTGCTCTCGTAGCCATCAAGAAAATGTTCAGCATGTGTGAGGATGATACCAGGAAGGGTGGATGACTCTTAGCTCTGTGCCTATTCATACTTCTTCCCAACACTCTCTATTCCTCAGCCATTTACTTCTCTTCCTTTACCTCTGGCAGATACTTTTGTCTCTTCTTTGGGACCCAAAGCAAAACCACATGGAGCAAACTGGTCTCTTTGGGGCTATACTGCTTCCTTCTTTACTGTGCCCAGCTCATTTCCCAGTTCTGTGGCAGAATGGTAGGCCCAGTTCTTACAGGCAGCCTACAGGAGCTCATGTAAGGGCTACTTGTGTAGAGGAGCAGTTTCTAAAGAGAGGAGTCCAAAGATGTGACTATAAGCAACTCACCCAAGGAACAGAAAGACTTAAGTCTCAGTAATTTGAAATGGTGGCAACAACCAGGGTAAACACTAGGTGCTAGACAAAGGAGAGCTAGAACTGGGGGGAATATAGTTGGAGAGCAAAAGGGAGATTTCCCTTTTCTCATACCTCTGTGACCCATGCCAACCTCTATGCCTTTGAGCTCCCTCATGCCTGCTGCAGAACTGAGTTTTGCTGCCCTATTTTCCAAAAGATAAAGTCAGAGTAAGTTATGTGTTTTCATTTGGGGGATGGTGAGATTCAGTTTTATTAAAGCTACTCTGAAGTTTGAGTTAACTCTGAATACTGTCCTCATTTCCGCCTCTGCTGTGGGGGGCATTCAGACGTATGGAGCATTGCCATGAGGCACTGACACTCCTAAGATGCTGAACTGCTGTTGCAGCTACATGCAGCTCTGGTTGCTACCACCACCCAGGTGCTCTTATTGATAATGTAGAATATTGTTTTCCCCTGAAACAGTAGGATGGAAATAGATTTAAAGTTATCTTTTGATCTCTACTATTTCCTCCAGTCTTCTTCTTGTAGTCATAGCACAATGGTGGCAGAAAATGTGCCATTGCCTAAGCAGTAATGAAACACTAAAAACATGGAAATCAAGGGAAGTGTTTCATGGACTGTAGCTGTCATTTCATTTGCTCTGAAATTCCTTCCACATGGCCATGGCAAAGGTTTAAGGTTGAGTTTTCTTGACACGTTGAATGCATTAGCTGTTCCTCAGACAAAAGTCTGTCAAGTATACTGAAGCATCTGAAGGGATGTATTTATTTCTCTAAGTAATACATTAAATAGAATTAGGGTTGGTAAGCTTGGTCTTGAGAGATAAAAATGTGACACTTGAATTTCATGGAGTTTTCTTTCCTGATGAATGTTAGACAAATGTATGTGGTTTTTGTAAATTTATCTTTTTATGCTTCTGGTTTTTGTATGTCCTTATTCTATATGACACTGCCCCAAATCTCTTTTTCAACTGTAATTTTCAAAAGCATTGCAGTTCACTTTTTCATGTATAAGTATGCACAATATGTTAGGATTAATTTACCATAAAAGTAAACTATGTAGCTGTCGTAATTTCCATGAGTGAATGTGACAGTCATCTGTGTATTTCCTATGTAACAGAAAACCAAGCTAACATGTTACTACACTTTTTAGTTTTTGTTCCTACTCATGGCTATGTCTCATTCTTGTCTGCATTTTTTTGTTAAATTGATCACTGTAGGATTTTTTTGAGACTAAGTTACTGGAGCTGCATACTTTGGCATCAGATTGTTGGATAAAAATGTCCTTTTATATCCAAAGTACACATGTGACACAAGTAAGAACTGAAGGGAGGCAGTGTCAATGTTACCTACAATTCATGATAGGCACTTGTGGGCACCATGGGTAGTTTTTGTGCATCTTATTAGTTCCTCTTTTCTTTCATTTGTGCTTTCTGTCTTTGAAATTCACAGTAATGCAGTACCAATTTCTTGGCCATATATAATCCAGTTCACTTACTATGTAGTACTGTCCAGTTTCTGCAACAAAAAGAGAATGTGTCCTTCTTGAAAATATTGAAAAAGGACCATTCATTTAGAGGTTTGGTAATGATCAGAAACAGATAAATTCAGGAAAATGGCAAAATTAGGCATAGTTGCTAACAATAAGAAAAGAAGAAAATGGTTTCCAGGATCTGAATATAATCCATATAATTGGAGCAAAATGAAGAGGGAAAAAAAGATTATGTGCAAATCTTTTTATACTCAGACCTGAAAGTTTTTACTAGTTTATTAACAAAGACCTTAGGATTTTTTTTTTTTAATTTTCATTACAAAGTTGATTGTTATGAATTACAATGGTAGATATGCAATTCTGCTAATTTAAAAGATTGGCATTATTCATACTGATATCCATTTCAGAGGTTTTTGCCTCATACATTATTAATGTGGAATAAAGTCCAGTGAAAGAATGCTTTTAATGGACAATGGTCTAGCTATGTGCAGACATTGCTGATAACTATTGTGGCAGCAACCAAGAACAGTGAGATGTTTCTAGTTTCAAAGTACTCTTGGAGTTTTCTAATTGGTGTCTTCAAATCTGTGGTCCCTTGTGTCCTACCTAGTCAGGGTAAACTGCAGATTGTTCAGTGCAGTGTAATTTCTGGTATTTCAGTGAGTAAAATGTATTTTGCTTGTCTAATTCAGAGATTAAGTCTTGCATTTTTCATTTAACTGTCACTTATAAAAAGTAATATATTTTTCAGAGTTATCTGTTCAAAGAACATGAACATTTTTACTAGAAAAGTAATTTCCTAGCACTGTTGCATTTTTTCCTTCATAGTTCTTCTGTCTTTATTTTGGCACTTTCATCTATGTTCACCAGTTTCCTTACATTGTTTTTCTGCCAGGGCATGCAATTACTCAGTTAAATTTGTGAGGGATTTGCTTATAGCTATTTTGTATCCATGAAGAGTTCCTACTCTCCCAACTTAATGTGTCTTCTTGTCTTTCACACAAAGCCATGCCATTTTATGAAACAGTGGCACAGAAACTAATTTATATTTTAATTTGCTCTTGGGAATTCTGATCTGGTAAACAGTAAGGAGGCAAACCTGGAATTTATGCAGTCTAAATAAAGTCACATATTACTACAAGTTTATGAACGCAATTGTTATTTCTAGCATTTCTGCTTTACAAGTTACTTTGTAAATCAGCTCAATATTTAGATTTAAATGAAGAAAAAATATTTTTGGGTTGTCCACTTATTTATCACAAATTGCTTTATATTTCTAAATTATAGGTGCCACAGTGAGTATATTAGAAACATCAATTGCACAGATTTGTTTTCAAACAGTGATATTCAACATCAAACCTAGAAGAGTTTTTGTTGATTTTGTAAATTTTAGGTGTCTCCTAAAGCTGTATCTGAGGCCTCTGGATAGTGAGGGGCAACTTAAAGCCTCTACACTGGTGCAAGGAGTTGAGGGTATAAGGGTGGCAATATCTGTATTTTGAAATAAGATTACTTTGCATGTGAAACTGTGCATCTCTCTTGCACCTTCTGCGAAAGTAACTGTCAAATATATTGTTCAGTGTCAGAACTAGCAAAAATTATGAAACTGTAATTAAAACAGGAGGAAGAGTAAATACAGTGTAGTTTTTGGTGTTCTTAAGCCATTTAAGTGGTTCTTTAGCCCACAATGAAACACAGAACGAGATAGATACATGCTCTGAAAAGAAGGTCTACATAGGGATTTATATTTCCTTTTACATAATCCAACTATTCTCCTTTATGAAAAGATGTGTTTTTAGATTTCAGAGGGACAGATACTTTGCTGAAGAGCACACATGAATAAAAACAAAATGGAACTGCACATGCCAACCTGTGATTCACAAGGAAGTTACCTTCCAAGGGAGTGCTTATAGTTGAGGCAGGAGCCCCTTAGACTTCTCCAAATTGCTTGGCAAACCGTGTAGCCAACAGAAGTGCTAAACTTAAAGTGGTGAGTGGCTCTTAGCTGACTGAGGTGTAAGTGGGTATTATGAGTTCCTCGTAATTCCTGGAGATTTAGTATCAAGTACGTACAAAAATATTGCAACACCTTAGCTAGAGGCTTGTGATCACTTTTCACTTAACTACTTTCATATTTTGTTATCCATTCTAACAAGTTATCCTTGAAACTCTTTTGTTCCTGTGCAATCCGAAACAAATTGTTCCTTGCAGAACTATTTCTTTCATATAGTGTGTAGAATATGAAATGCAGATAATACTTTCCTCTTTAATGAGCATGTTAAGTCTTAACTAAAGAAAAATGTCTGCATTGATTTTCCTTTGTGTATGATTCTCTTTACAACTCTGAAGTTATAAGTTGGGGGAGTGCCTTGGAATCTTTTTGTGTGTAGAGGAAAATTGTTTAATAGCCACTTGTTGTTCTTCCAAAGTAGTCCAAATAAAGAGGAGGGGGAAAAAAAATCAATGCAAACAAATAAGGTAATCTGCTCATACTCTTAGGACACAGACAGTCAAAAGATGTTGAATGTAGCACAGGTTATTACAGCAACCCAAACAAATTTTGGTAACGTAAATATTGGTGTGAAATGACTATGGTCCTATCCATACTGCATTCAAACAAAGGTTAAAGCATTTCAGTCTGGATTAAATAAAATGTTGTTTTTAATGTTGTTTGGCTAGCCAGTGAAAACCATAGCATTTTGACCTGTTTGAAAGGCAGGCTCTAGTGGACAATAGAAAGTGTTTATCCAGTATGGTATGTCAGTGTTTGCTCTGATCAATGCTAGCTGGGCATGTTGTGACAGAAAACCCTTTTTTCTGCATTCAGGCATAAACACTGTTTGCAAATTTATTTCAAAGAACATTTTATTTGGCTAAGTTTTGGGTCTTGATTTGATCATCTGTGCTTAACATTGTTTCTCATTGTCCTGAAAATTAATATTTCCAAGATTTTTTGGGCAAAACAGAAAACAAAGAACTCCTGGATAGAAAAGGCACCTTTTCTGTATTACTTCTCTGCTGATTTTGTCTTCATTTAATAGACCATATTTTCTCGAATACCTCAAAATATTTCTTGTCACTTGCCCTCAAAACTGACCTGCTGACCTGAGAATCAAGAAAATGTCATGTTAGTGACTACTAATTAGTGGATCCAGAGAGTTGCTTCTCCTGGCCTTTCAACCTTCCAGAGGCAGCAACAAAAGCTGTCATATGTATCATACAAAGAAAACAAGCATTTGCCATGTGTGCGTTTTGTTTTGTTTTTTTCCTGGAGTATACATAGCACAAGTTCAATTGAGATAAGATATCAATTTCCAGTTTAGGAGGAAGTTAACCTCAAATATAGTGCTTGCATTTATTTCTCTATTTCCATGCATAACATAATGAATATATTATCCAGCTCTTACTGAACATGTGTGATTGTATTAGTACACTATATTGTAAGAAGGGGAAAAGAATTGAACTCTGTTTCCTTTCTCCTTGTTTGTTTTTTTTTTTTTTTTTCTGTTCCTACCATTTCTTTTTTTATTCGATTAGTTCAAAGTATGTTGCATCTTTCTGAAAGGAGATATTTAAATGCGTAGTTTTTAATGTAGAGCACATAATCCATGCTTAAGCTGGTTTTTTATATGTTTGTTGAACAAACATTTTAACAGAAGATTCAGCCATATTTACCGTTAATCACTGTTGTACTTCTGCAACTCATGAGGCACATTGGGGTTTTTGTGACTATTTAGAAGAATGACTGTGGTAAAATGTGCATTCACAGCCACATCACTGAACTGTTTTGTGCAAGTAACATTGCCCTCTTTTTCATTATTTATAATTTTCAGGTCTTTAAAATAGAAGTGCTGATGAGTGGAAGGAAACATTTTGTGGAGAAGAGGTATAGTGAATTCCATGCACTTCATAAAAAGGTACTGATCTTCTTCTTTATAATATGTAGCTTTGTTTTGCCTCAGTGATGTTTTCCTCTCTCTTGCAGTTGTTACTATATATGGTTTATCTTAAATACATCCTCTGGAAATTAATTCCTAACTAATTCAATTTCTTCTCTGTTTTGTAGAAGGGAGTGATGATTTCTCACCTTGCTAAGTCTTGTTTTCTTTCTTATTATTGTTTACATGCTGTATGGCTAAAATGTCTGTCTTTGATGTTTTGTCTTCTTGTAAAATCACAAAAGAAGTCACATTCCAACAACAAATAAATAGAGTGGTGCTTTTTCTTAGGCAAATAATTTGTTAGTACTATAAATGTTATTGCTAACCTGCCATGTGTAAAAATGAGGAAACTTCTATACAAGAGGAGACCAGACATGAAAATGATTGAGTAAACCATCTCAATTAAGCTAATATAAAATTGCTAAACTTGTCTACTGAATCATCTTAGTAACATATAGAAGGGAACTCGGTACTTTCAAGACTGGTTATCTACTAATACTTCTTTAAATTACTTTGACCAGTGTTAAAGAAAAAGTATGACTTTTTCTCTCCAAGCTGAACTGAATGCTGCTGTGCAGTTGTGCTGCTGAAAGGCAAGCTTTACTCGGTTTTTTTCTGCTTTATAGAGGCCAAGTATTGTGAAGGGGAATTCTGGAGGAGCATTGCAGCCCCTTAACAGCAGTGGGGCTGTAATGAAGAGCTTCAGTCCTAGGGTCTGGGTCAGCTAAATGTCTCTTGGTTTGTAAGTCTGAATGGCAATGGAATGTGGGCACAATCAGCTACTTTGACTGATGCTGCTTGCCTTCATTATGGAAAAGTTTCCTCTGGAAACAACTGAGACCAGCATAGGTATTTACATCTCCTGTTAGTGCAACATCAGAGTTTATTTCCACCAGTATGTTTGCTGGTGGTCCTGAATTAGCTCAGGAGAAAGGGTAACCTGGTGCTACAGAGGATGATTTTGCCAGGTTTGTAAGGTGTACAGCAAATTTGTCTGAGCAAAAACTATTGACCAACAAAAGTCCAAAGACAAGAACCATTTGTTTTACTGCACCATAATTAAGATGTGCTAGTACTTCATGCCTATTTGCTTCTTGTCTCAGTAGTGGTATCATTTGCCACTTATTAGTACTCAATTCCTTGTTTATTGCCTTAATATAGATATGTTTCACGTATTGTCATCCTTGTGTTCATATTAAATATGAAACTAAATAAGCAGTACTGTCAGAAACAGTAAAATAACTCACCCACCATCAAGCCTTGCAGTATATGAGTGCTTTGCTTTACAGATAAGAATAGTTCTGTGGTTGAAGGTAGAGCAGATGGATACAGTTTATACAATGAAATAGGGTAGGAAACGTTAAGAAGGAAAAATCAGGATTTACATCCTTAAAATGCACCCTATCCAAGTAGGCAGTCTCCTATTGTTAGAATAGTCTAGTATTGTGTAGCACAAAATTAGAAGTAGAAATATAATTGAATATTTTCAGTTGGAAAAGACATACAACAATTATGTAGTCCAACTGCCTAAGCAATGCAGGGATGACCAGAAATTACAGCATTATATTAAGGATATTGTTCAAATGTCCCTGGCAGGCTTGGACATCCACTACCTCTTAAGGAAGCCTGTTTCAGTGTTTGATCACCCTCTTGGTAAAAAAATGTTTCCTGATGTTAATTCCGAACCTCACCTGGCACAGCTATGAGCCATTCCCACGTCTTGTCACTGGATTCCAGGGAGAAATGCTCAGCACCTCCTGCTCCACTTCCTCTCCTCATCATACTTTTCTCCAAACTAAGCAAACCCAGTGTCTTCAGCCACTTGACATCTATCTGCTGAGCACCTGCAGGTGCACCCTTTGCAAACAGAGAAAAAAAGCCAGCATCAAGGCTGGATTTGGAAGAGGGAGAAGAAAGCCCGTGGTTGTGGGCAGAACCCTTTCCCAGGCTACTCACCATGTGGGCAGCTGCCCCATGTGCCATTGTCCCTTCACAGGGGCAGGACTTTGTATTTCCCCTTCTTGGGCTCCTGCTGTGACAGGGCATGACTCTGGGGTTATGTAGAGAGTGACTCCAAATTGTGACTCCAGGAAAGAGGAGCAATTTGGGGGCCACCATAGCAAGGCTGCACCAGGCAGTGCAGGCTGGTTTGAGAGCAGAGCCCAGGGGCATGGTGCAGAAGGTACAGAGAAGAAAAGGCCAGGCCTGAGGTGATGAGCAGTGGGTCAGGGGTTGGCTCTGGAGACCACCAGCTGAAAGCACCTGTCCCAGGACCAGCTGCAAAGATGCAGGCATGGAGCTGGGCAGTAACTTGCCTTTACAGGCAATGAAACAGTATGTAGCACAAGCAGAAGGACCCCTCAGCATTAACATTCCATCCTACCAAGCAAAAAAGCAAAAAAAAAGGGTGAGGATAGAATCTGTACTGTTAATAACACTGAGACTTTTCCTGGAGATTTGTGCATTTATTTTATTTTGATAGTTGGGGCTGGGAGATTTTGAGCGCTGGCACATGCCACAGCTGGTGTCCTAGTCCTGCTTTAGCCATGTTCCAAGGCACCTTCCAACATCACTGATGTGGTGCTGGGCTCTTGTTTGCTGGAGAGGCCTTGGTGGTCTCTATCCTTTCTCTTCAAGAGTTGCTGTCACCCTTCAGGGGAGGATTTACTGCACCATCTGTAAGTGGCAACCCTGGGCACAGCCTTACCTGACCTGTCTTCTTGCTCTGTAGAGTGGCAATGGGAGCTGAGGGGAGGCTGCCAGGATCCCCGCCAGCAGCAGTAGAGGAGGTAGCTTTTCTGCTGCTGCATTGCACAGCAACATGTGCATGCTGATGCATGAATGTCACTGTGCAGTCTTGGAGCGACACTCCCAATATCCAGCCCAGCAGCTCTGCATCCATCCTGTGCTTGATTGGAATGGTTGTGATGGTGTCCTCCACCATGGCTTACCCAACACTGTTGCCAAATATCTCCATCTTCTGATGGATGCAGGGTTGCAGTGTCTCACGGAGACATGAAAGCAGTGTCTCATGGTTCTGAAAGCAGTTCAATGAGCATGGAGGCTGGATGCCACCACAGGACACCTGAGCACTCCTTCTTGAAGCCCACCTTTGTAGTGTTCCAGGATGATGGAGGACCTGGGCGGCTGGATGTCCCAGAGCCACCCCCACCTGGTGGATAACTTATGTCATAGGCATGTGGTGACATGCTCCAAGCAGTCATCGTCCAACTGCAACGATTGTAAAATTGACAGCATCCTCCTCTTGCAGAGGGGTACAAGGGCTTCTTCTCAGCTCATTGCAGGATGGACAGGTAGCAGAACTGGTGGAGTGTCTGCATCACACAACTGGCTGCCTCCCAGCTGTCCAGACAGATGGGACAGCAGGTCTAACTTCACTGTGATTTCTGGAGCTGCACAATTACTCCACATAAAAGTTGTGGATGACTGCAGTCTCACTCTGTGATTTGTCTTCTTGTACACCACTTTCACTGCAATAACACCTTTTGCAGAGATTTTAGAACACCAGAAAAGCCATAGATGATGCCCCCTTACTCTCTCTGCAGAAATAGCAGCAAAATAAACAAACCTGAAAAACAGATATTCTAAGCAGGCACTTTGCACCATGTTTCAATTTGTTTCATTTTCTCATTCACTTGCTGTCTGTCTGTATTACTCTGAAAATGGATAGAGACTTTTTCTTATTTGTTCCCTGCACAGATGCAAAACATACAGCATATTTTGGCAACAATATGCCTTTTTAGTAAGTCTTACTTTTTGAAGTTGTAAAATTTTGGTTAGTATTGTTGAACAGCTCGTGCTCTGAACCTGTCTTAGTGCTTTCAGTGTTACAGAAACCCTACAGAAAGCATTTGCATCAGTTTGCTATCAGCATGCCAATACAGTATTTATCTTTTGTTCCTCTCTTCCCCTTTAATTTAAAATGTACGTTTCATTCTAAATTGCTGTGAGTACCTGGCAGTTGGAAAGGTCTCTTTAGACTCGCTGCATATTCAAGGTGCCCTTAGTGTTGGAGATGTCTGTAGTGCATAAGAGAAGCAAAGCTGCTGAAGAGAGCACCTGTGGTAGAAAATGGGTGTAGAGGCTGATGAGGAGATTGTGCCTTTCGCTGGAGAGCAGCGTGCTTACTGGCATTGTGTGGAGGAGAGAGGACCCTGCTGCTCATAGAAGAGATTATTCATTCATCAGAATGCCAATCAATGTTTTGATTAATTATATTTTTTAAACAAAGCTGTTTCCAAGAACATGTCTGGATTTCCCTCTGTCTTGGGTTCAGTCTTTCATAGATTCCAATTGTATAGAAGAGTTAAGCCCCATTTTCTGTACAATCTGGCTGTAGTGGAAAAGGTTTAAAATATTTTCAAGACTGCCATGTTACACCAGGAGTACAAATTATTCTTTTGACAGAAACTACCCACAGAAGTTGGTTTGTATGAAATAGTTTGCAGAGGCCATTATGTTTTGCCCTAATTATGAAAAACAAATCTTGCCTGTCAGGCTGTTCGCATTACAGTGTTATGTATAAGTCTGACCGAAAGTGTTACTCATGTGGAAAGTTTTTTTAGCAAGAATTAAATTATTTCTAGGTGTATAACATAGTTAAAAATATGCCCATTTGTTCATATTTATTCCCAAGTATCTTTTTATGCTTCTTTTCCTATACATTATTAAATATTGGTAGCTCTTTTTAAGTACTAGAAGGTCACAGTAGTTAAAACTACTGCAGTGAAATTTTTCCAAATTTTGTTGAAGTTAAACATCTTGTTTTGCAAGTTATCTATAATTTTAGAATAACTAAAGTTATTCTACTCTACTGTAGATCTACTCTAGATCATATTGTCTTTTCACAATTGGACAAATAACTTTTAACTTGATAATGTGAGCCATCTTTAAGTCTTTCAGGAAACAGAGACTATGGTATGTCAATAGGTGTTAGGTCAGTGTTACAGACAGGAAGGTACTGTGGGCAATAGCAGTCCTCAGATAAATAGGTTTTGTTTTGTGTAGGGAAAAGTCTGAAGCAATACAGCTAATACGGCATATCTGGTTTTGCTTAATATTCCTTAACATTGTTATAATTATTTGTAGCAATATATGTGAGTGGATTATTGTAAGCATAAGAAAATGGGCTTTCAGTATACAAAAGATATATCTGTATAATGTTGGCTTTAGACTTAAAACCAGTATCTATGCCGGCACATTAAATAGTTGGATTTTGGATGTTTTATATGTAACAGGGCCACAGAACACAAAAGGATTGTTAATCATCAGCTGAGTTACCAGCCACAGAGTATTTATCTTGTAAGCAGCTAGGTCTTGGTGGATGCTTGTATACTTTCAGATTTGTCTGCACTCATCTGGAGCGTTCTCTTCGTTTGTTGCTCACCTGCAGGTGCTGTCATAGTTCACAACAGCGGTGACCGTGGTTTCTTCAACATCCCCAATCAATTTAGAGGGAAAAACAGGAGGTTGTATTCTGTTTTTAAGATCAGTCAGTAAACATAGCAGGGTTTGGAGTTTTATTTTGGAGTGTTGTTTTTCTCGCTTCACATTTAATTGTAATTTAGCTTTGTTAAGAAATAAGGAAGTTGCAAAATGTTTCCAGAGCAATTGAGGTTTCCCAGCTGCAGCTTCGATACTTGTGATTGCAGAGACGTTGATATGTTGCCACTGCTTTTTCCTATAGTGACATCTCAGCAACCTCAAAGATGAAATGTAAATTCTCAGTCTCCCATGGGTATGCATGTCAAAGTCAATTTTGAGTTTCTTTCCTTGTGTTCTTTGCTTCAGATTTATTCAGAGGCAATATCCAACAGAAAGAATGCCACCTTGTATTAAAATGCAATGGAGTCTGTTTCAGTTACTATTTCTGCTCTGCAGTTTTGAAGAAAACATTAGTATTTTTTGGTTTTGAAAAAATCCAGCAAGAGAATTTTTAGTGTTGTCAGGTTGTATGTTTGTGTCTATCTATATACTATCATATGTATGGATATATAAATATATATATATGTGTGTGTGTGTGGATATAGATCTATATAGATACATGTTATATATAGATCTGTGTAGATACACGTATAAGCTTTCCTATGGGAATCTTTAGAGGAATAGTTATGGAGATCTCTTTGAAATATAATCAGTGTGAATCTTGCTGTTTCTCTGTGTAAGATATTAAACACAAACTGTCAGTCTGTTGGTACACTTTGAGAGCACAGATATTTTGCTCTTTTGATTGCCAACTCTCTAGAGAAATGTTTAGCATTCCACTCTGTACTTTTCACACCTGTTTATAGTTGCCTAAATCTGGAGTTACAAATCATCGTGGTGTGTTCACTGCACTTAGCAAGGTTATTTCTGGTTATGTCATGGTGATGTTGCGAAGTATTGTCCCGGGTAGACGAATGGGAAGCTCCAATTTCAAGTATTCTCATGTAGTAATTGCGATTTTATTTTCAGGCCATTAGTCACAAAAAATTGTTTGCAGGATTCCTCTTTATTGTCCAGGGCAACTGGATGTGAAGATTTTTAACTGCACTCTGTAGGTATGGCATCTCTTATTATTTCCGGGAGATGATTGTAGCTTCATTTTCTGTTGTCCTTAATGGATAGGTTTTTTACGTTGCTAACTTAAATTTGTTTATTTTAAGGCGACATTATTATACTTCGTTTCTATCCATGTTTTTTTCTTTTTTTTTTTCAATTTTCTTGCAGCTCAAGAAGTTCATAAGAACACCAGAGATCCCTTCAAAGCACGTGAGAAACTGGGTCCCCAAGGTCCTGGAGCAACGACGACAAGGCTTGGAGTTGTACTTGCAGGTGTGTCTCCTTGCAGCCTGCTGAAAGTAAAAGCATCTGTTTCCAGAGCATTAGAAAGTATGAAGTGTGGCGTTTTACTGATAGGCTATTTTAGAGGTGGGAAGTGATCTGGGTACGTACCAGCAGCAGTGATTTCTGTTCACTTAGCAGGACTACCAGCTAGAAGACCAGACTGTTTGCATTCTTTTTCCTGATTTGCTCATTGACTTTGGTGAACCTTCATTTTCCTCTGCCTAAAATGGGGAAAATAATGTTATTCTTTCCAAAGTTGGTCTGACTATACCAATCAAAAGTGTTGCAGAAAAAATATAAGAAGGCTTTATTTAGCTTACCTCTATTTAGACAGACTAGGGAACCATCAGCTCATTAAATTCATATCACTCTGCTATAAATGCCTGTATATGAATTGCTCCTCTTGCTGAAATTGGCACCCATCCATATTAATCTCGTATTAATCTCAGTTGCTTTGGACATTTGCATTTTAAGTATTAGGTTCTACCTAAATGGGTCATGATTTTGATAAAGACAATAAAAGGGGAGTCTTCAGGAGTGACGCAGTTGTATAGAAATCTAAATATATCAGGAATAAATCCCATTCATTTTTCATAAATGGAATTTTTGTTGTCACCATGATTACTTTAAAAAATTCCCCATGGTGTAGGTTCACAGCTGTTTCTCTGGTGGCAAAGCCAGATGAAGGTTACTCTAAACAAGTTCCCAGTTCACTGCACTTTCTGCTGTGCTAATGCAAGTGCGCTTTTACTGAAGAGGATCATAGAAATAATGTGTCAAAACATAATTGTTCTGGGAGGAAGTCAAGAATAACAGTTTTCAGTTTTTACTCACGTCACCCACTTGCAGTCAACTTTTGGTTTTTTCTGATTTCCATACAACTTTCATTTGGACATAATCACTACCAAGGTACATATACCAATTTGTCTTAAGCCATTGATTTCTTTAGAAAGATAGAGAGGTAGTTTGGTTATTGCGTTTTAATTGGTGATAAACTGTAAAAGAACATCTCCCCCTACTGGAGGAGTTAGTCAACTCTTGTTCTTTTGCAGTCTTGCACATTTAATTAACTCTTCCTCTGTTCTGTTGCTGTTGGCTGTCATAGGAACATGCAATGGTTTAGGTTGGAAGGGATTGCTGGGCATCATCTGTTTAAGATATTACAAGCCACTAAGTTATATCCACACTAATGTGCATACTAATTTAAATGAGCAGAAAAGTTGTTAATATTTTTGTCAAAGTAATTAAATTCTGTTTCTGCTAATAGAAAGCAGAAATAATCATCAATGAAATTTTAACTTTTAAGATAATTAGAGCCTGGTTCTAGACAATGAAAAATTCATAGTAAGGCATTTCAGTTATGAGACTTTTTTAAATAATGACAAGGATTTACCAAAGCGCAGTGTAGAAATATAATACAATTTCAGAAACACAATCAGTTTTTTTATGTAACACCATGTATGTAAAATATTGCAAACGCGTTTTCAGGTGGTACTACTGACAGTTAATCTGTAGGAGCTGTTTGGCTACTACTGCCACTAGTCAGTGGCTGTGCTTGTAGATAGACATTTGTGCAGCAAATAAGCTTTTATGAAGTAATGTCGGTCATTAATTTTTTTTTTATAAAACCAGCCAGAATCATATGCAAAAATGGAGCTATTACATAGATGTACTGTTCAATGAATTTGTTTTAGCATGCCATTGCAGATGGCTGTCAAATACAGACCTGTGCATGACATGGTCTAACCATGTTTGGTTCTCAACACATTTTTAATTAAGTAGTTGTCTATAATAAAATGCAGATTAAAATATCAACATGAAATGAGAGTAGTAGAATCACTCTCTACTAAATAGTAAAGAAAGCAAGGCACTCCTCTAAGGCAGAAGGTGCTGCAGTTGCCAGGACCTTGTTACTTCTTTGTGACCTTTTCATGGTGAAACCACCCTTTTAAATCCTTTCAGCACAGGCTGTTTGTTTCTTGGAGTGGATGGACAGGAGCTCAGAAACATTTCATTATATCTTGCTGAAGAGTAGCAAAATTACAAATAAATGAAGTATTATTAAATTGTGAACTACAAGGAGTAATTTTTTTAAATTTATCAGTAGCCACTACCAGGTAATTGTCATAAGACTGCTTATTTTACTTCTGTTTTTGAAAGGTTGGGTGAGGATTTTTTTCTTGTTGCTATAGACCAATTTTCTTGGAATTTTGAAAGAGTGATTTATCTTACACTATTTTTAAGTAAAACTTTCATATTTTACAAGATAGCTGGAATGTGAAACTTTTGTTTTTTATATGGTGAAACAATTGACTAGAGGCACTAATATGCTTAGTAATTCAACTGCAAGTATAATAAGATTTACAGAGTCCTTGTGAATACTGAGAACAATCAACTGACTGACAAGAGGAAAGAAGGATTATGTTTAATTTATTAATGAGGAAACAGATGCAAAGATAAGTGAATGACAGATTGTGGCCCCAAACATTCAAGCAAATTAGGATGAAGAAATAAGCTATTGCTACTCTGCTTATCATGGGAAATGAGTAAAGCCCAACTGTGCATGCAGCACAGGGCTTAAGCTGAGCTGACTTAGTCTTCACTAAATAAGAAAATCACAGAATCACAGAACAAACTGAGTTGGAAGCGACCCACAAGGATCGTCAAGTCCTCCTGGCCCTGCACAGGACACCCCAAGAGTCACACCATGTGCCCAAGAGCATTGCCCAAACAGTTCCTGAGCTCTGTCAAGTTAGTGCTGTGACCATTTCCCTGGGGAGCCTGTCCCAGTGCCCAGCCACCCTCTGGGTGAAGAACTTCTCTGAAATCCAACCTAAACCTCCTCTGACACAACTTCAAATTGTTCCCTCAGGTCCTGTCACTGGTAACCAGAGAGGAGAGATCAGTGCCTGCCCCTCCTCTTCCCCTCTTGAGGAAATGAGGTCTCTCCTTGGTCATCTTTAAATCTCAAAATGCCTGTTACTGCCAGTACAAGAGCACTAAACCAGCTTTTATTACCTTGTGGTGGCCATCAACTGGGTAACTTTATAGTTACTTACTTGTATATCTGAGCTTATAGCTTGCAATAGGGCAGAGATAAGAATCCAGGTGGTTTTGATTTTAAATTTATAAAATAAATTACTGGATTACACTATTGCTGACAAAAATCTCGCCTGATAGTAGTTTTAGTCTGCAATAAGATTTGAATTTAGTATTTATTTATGGTTAGAATTATCTTCTCTTGATGAGCTTCATGAGGAGCTCAGTGTTGAAGAAAGGTAGAAGATAAGGATTTTAAGCAGCTGGTTATATAAGGCACCTATAATTTGAGAAAGCCTGCCAAAAGGATCTGCCCTGAAAGTCTGTGGCTCTTCATAGTAGTGACTGTAGATAAATGTTTTTGCTTGAAAGTACTGGAAGGTGAAGATAAGTGGAAGATGATGGAGCAGGCTGATAACCAGTATTGTAGCTTCTGGATGGTGTTTGTTTGGTTTGGGGTTTTTTTCATCCACTGTCCAATCTTGGATTGACTGTTATCACAAAGCAATACAGAAATATAATTTGGTTCACTTGCGTACTTAAATAAGATGTAAATCACTTGGAAACTCCCTCTTCCACAGTTTTTACTGAGTCTGAGTTCAGTAAGTAATTTTGTAGATTCACCAAGTGAACAGGTAGTTGGGATCTTGTTTTATTTGGGTCCTGTTTTGAATATTCAAGGGTGACACTGGAGGGACCTTATCTAACTGGCTATCAGAGCAGCTACAACTGCTTTGAATTAGATTAGTATTTGTTACAAGTACATTTGATATGATATACTATTGGAGGAGCAGTTTTTAAAGAGCTTATTTTCTGTGAATTGGTAATGGGGAAGAATTTGATCTAGCCACCTGCTCATTTGGAGTTAGGTCATATCCCTGTCCCAGTAAGCTGACACTGGATGTTATTGCCATCCAGTCAGTCTGCCCCAGGGACTTGCCCTTTGACAGGTCTGCCTTTTAAAGTTCAATGGAATAGATATTTTCTAACCCCCTTGGGCTGAAGAAATCTCATCATTTGCTGATATCATCAGTCCAACAAGATAACAAGCATCGTTAACAGAATTCACTGTGAAGTGGCACCCACACCTCAGCATGAGACTTGGTAGCTGCTGCTAGTCTTTACTGAAATAATTTGCTTATAGGAAGAGATTTTGAAGGAGGCCCATAATTTTTTATTAGTTTCAGGGTACTAACTCATTTCATGTGGTCTGGGTGACCTGAAGAAATTCTTCTTGTGACTAGCAAGACTCTAATATAAAACAGAGTGTTGTAGACCTTCTGAAGTGCTCTGTATCTATGTAGGGTCTCTATGTACATACGTCTCTACCAGAGTTAATATGTAGAGCTAATATTTCTCTCTTGGCTGAGGTCAAGAAAACATACTTGCCTTTTATTTATTCTTGAACTTTTTACAAAGAGAACAGTCCTGATTCCTGGAGATAAGATTGGTTAAAGTGCTCCTTGGCTGTGAGACATGAAGACTTGATGAACTTCAACATTCCAGCAGTTTCAGGAATCCAGATCTTAAAAATGAATTATGGCATTTATGAAACTGGACTAGAGATTTGTTTTCCATTTAAGGAAATAATCTGGAGATCGAAGAAGCACTTTGACCTATATTTCAGTATTCTTCAGAATGCAATTCTCTTTAAAAATATTTTAACTACCAGTCCTTCCTGAAAAACATAAGTAAAACCGTATCTGTTATGATTTTACTCTTAAGAAATTAAAATCCAATCCTATACTCCTTAGCTGTCTTAGTTTCCAGCAGGGTGGAGTTACGAAAACAGTGGATGTAATAATGTTATGAATAATGTGTAGTTGATTAATGAGTAAGGTCATCAGAAATATAAAGAAGAAAAGTCACATCATTATATTAAATTTTTTTACTCTTTTTGAAGTAGCAGTTCAATTGCAACTGCAAAAAAATGGGACAAATAAGCTATTTCTCTAGTTAGTTAGACTCCAGAGGACAAATTGTCACTACAGAAAATTTGGGTCAAGGTGTCATTTCTTCATGGACCAGTATGATTTTCTTTAATTACTTCAATAAGCATTGATACAAAATTCCTTGTGGTAAAGTTTAAGTAAGTAAATAACCTTTTCTGACTGGACAGTGAGTATGAACTTTTTTTTTAAACTATTTTCTTTTAATTTGATCTAATTTTGTGATGTTACTTCATATAAGTTTTAGATTTAGTTTAAAAATACTGAAAAGTTCTTTTTGTTAATTTGAAGACACTGTTGCAGAGCATTTCAGACCTAATGCAGCATTTTATATTCAACTGGGGATAAGAATTGTGCTTTCCCTGAGCTTCAGTCATTGCCCCTTTTCACCGAGGGCTGTGTTAATGTGATTTCTCAGGGTTTTTTAAAAAATTGTGAAGAAAAAGAGTTTTCCATCACCTTGTGGGGAGTTTTACTGGTTTGTCACTGCCTAGCTGATTCAGTTTCTGTTGACCTCTTGCTGTTCTAACAAGAAGGAATGCAAACTCAGCCATTTATGACCTTGTCTATTGTCAAGAAGACTGGAGAGCTCTCTGCTCTAAGATGAGGCATCTAGGCTCCTGATGCCAGTGTGCAAGTATTCCACATAGTGTGTTTGCTAGAGCTTTGCCTTTCAATAGCCAAATATGCCTGTTCTGTAACTGCAGAAATCCTACTTCAGAACTCTCTTGCCTGGAGTAGGATCAGAAAAGAAATTTATTTGGGGAAAGAACTACTTAGTGATGTACATGGTTTTTCACTGTTTTTCCTTTGTGAAGTAGAGGTAAAAATGGTCCCATGTACATAAAATTATCTGAGTTCCCCTAAGCAGAACAAAAACTAAGGCTTCATATAAAGACAGGAAGATCTTGATTGTGATTAAGACGATATGGATCTCTAGGATCAGATGTAGTCTGTAAGTGCTTTCCAAGTGGAACAGTTTTTGATATTACGTATGTAATTCTGTAGAGGTGAACTGGTGCTGTTGGAGATGTTTGGAATTATTGAGATCTCTATGTGTGATACATGCACTTTTATGAGGCATTTTATTACCTTTGCCCAATAAAAATGAATCAAGTACTATTTAATTATGAAAATGCAATGGCAAAATTATTTTAGAACTAGTCAATGATCACTCAACTATTTAAATTTTATTTCTGTGCAGTTCACATTCATCACATTTATCCATTCTGTCCATGTCCATTCATCACACTTACCCATTCATTACAATTTTTCTTCCTTTATATTCTCAAAAATCCATTCTGCATCCAGCATTTAATTGTCCCCATATACCTGTGTACATTCACCAAAGGGTGTTGTAAACGCAAGATTTTGAGTTAGTTCAATTGGAATACTGGAAAGGTGCATGAAAGGTCAGCCAATATCAAGCACAGAAGGTCCTGTAGTTGGAAATAACTTTTGAAGCTGATTTGTTTTGAAGAAAAATGTCTTATATGGTAGTCATTTATACTCTTCCTTGGTATCCATTTATAGCCGTTTTGGGATATAGGATACAGTGCTAAATGGATCCTTGGTCTGAAGAAATTACCTTTCTTACATAATTCTTAAAGTAATTAGACACATGTTTGCATTTCAGCTTGTTACTAGGTTTGTTTAAACATTACCATGTTTTCCAAGAACTGAGCCCTATATGTATCATGAACACTATCTGAAAGGAAAAATTAGTGTATTGTGTAGTTAAGAAGACATATTTGAATAATTGAGATATATCCATAGAAATATGTAGATAGATAGATAGATAGATAGATAGATAGATAGATAGATAGATAGATAGATAGATAGATAGATAATGAAGACGTCTGCAGATGATGTGACTGTGCACTTATAAGGGCTAATGCTTTTCCAGACCAAATCCTTTACACATGGGAAGTAATTGGTTATATTGGTTAAAAGCTGAATTCAGAGGTTGAAAATTTAGCCTATAAAAGTTTTGTACAAAATGTGGGCTTTTTCTTTTTTCTTCTCCACCTTATTGAGTTCCTGACCTGTGGGGTTTTTTTCCCACCAGGCTTCTGTTTAACCATTTCCCACATATGAGACCAGGAGCTGGATAGAAATCACTTTGACTTCCTTGTAGCATTCATTAGGCACCACAAAGGTTTCTGCAGAGGCAGTCCTTTCATTTGTCCTATATACACATTCACTGTTAGAATCTATTTCTAACTAATTTAAGATCAAATCGGCTTATTTGCAGAAAAAAAATTCCCGTCAAGTTCTGAACAGATGCTTATCTCCTGATTGCTGTTTCTGGAAACCAGTTTTGTTTTGAATGCAGGTGAATATGCTGAGAAGAAAGGGTCTAGTGTTAGAAAGTTGCAAAAAAAAGTTGGATTAGTGAAATAAGATTTAACTGATGTTTTGCTGGAAAGTCTGTTGAATCGCCTACATCTATTAATCACATTGAAAATTCTCTCCATTATCCAAAATTATTCAGTGTCTTCTGTCTCTAACTCCATTTAGTGTACAGTAATCAAGGATGAACTGCTCCTGTAAGGAGTTCCAACAGCAGTAGTATGATAAGTATAAAAAGACAAAATGTTCTTTTGTCCTCATTAAAGATTGTGAGCAGAGTGTTAAATAATATTAATGGCTGGGATTGTCAGTACTTAACAGTACTTTCCTAGTACAAGTGATTTTATTGATCGATACAGTCTCAATGTAACAGGGCAGATTATTCTACTGATTTTATCGAAACCTTAACTAAGTTTGTTAGTGTACCACATATCCTTAAATAGATCTAGATGATGATGTAGATTAAGAAAAGCAGACCACCATCCATCTTTTTTTGATCGGTTAATAACTTAAATCCATCATTGCTGTGACCAGCTTTTTTAAGATTCTGTTGTGCATACGTGTTTCTTTGGTGGTAAAGATACATAGCTGGGTTTAGATGGCTGTGGATTTTAAAGAACTGTGCCTGACACATGCAGGACTGCATATTTGTTAAGAGGAAGCAGAAAGCCAAAGAAAACAGGGAAGTAAAATAATTCTGTAGATAATTTAAAGGAGACCCATTTATTAAAAGTGTCTGCCTGCAGAGATTTATGAATAATAACTTGAAACATTTTTCAAGCATGCTCAGAAAATTACCTGGTTTGTGTTTTAGAATTTAAATTTTTGCTTTTCAGCTTGTGCTTTGTCGTGATTTATGATAAATACTTTTTTTCCTTCATCTTGAATAATCTGTTTGGTTTTGCTGTATAGAATTGTGCTGCATGAATTCTCTCATTTTACTCTTACATATTAGAGGTGATCAAAATAAATTTTACTCAGTTAAGCACCGAATTTACATTAGTGGTTGTGTCACATTTAGAAACCATGTCCAAGTGCTTGTTCTCTTTTTGTTATACTGTGTATCATAATGATATTGTATTATACTCTTCTGCCCAAGTAAAGATGAACATCAAAGTGTTCTAATCATGCATTTCCGTACAGTGAGGAAAGTTCTCTGTCATTACTGCATATGCACAGAATAACTGGAAAATATTTAAGAGGAGAGAAGGAAATTAAGTTCTCTGCCTAAGTCACAGTCCATGAAGGCAGAACTAGGGATATTAAAATTCAAAGGCTGGCACACTGCTGTAGTCTGCTGATGACTGTTCTAAATCCATACAAAGTATGAGATACTTAATTCATTTAGCTGTGGTGAAAGAAAATGTGCTCACCTTCCTTATCCTGAATGCAGCTCCACATTTGGCAAATAGACAATAAATTTTCTTTTTCCTTAATAGATATTTAATAGATTTGCTTGAGCTCTTTGGGGAAGGTGGAGGGAAGTCAAAAAAAATTTTTCCATTATAGTAAAGAAGAAAGGCGGGGGCAGTAATTCCTGCAGTCTTATTGTCACCACCTGAAGTTTGGTAGAAAAACTTAGGTTTCCCCTATCTTTTTAATCAATCCATAGCATTTTAAACACATTTGCAGTTCCTATTCTGTGCTGTTTTACATAAGGTAATTTTTATATTTAGTTATACAAATGACTATTGCCAATTTACTATAGTCCAATTTTTTAAATTGGACTTTCAAAGCAAGTTAAATCATAAGGGCTTTTTCTTCAAAATTAGTCTGTAAAGTTAATGAAATGCTAATAAAGTGATTATTTTCTACTGAAGGAGTGTTTTATTATTGCATGTGCAGTGTAATACACTGTGTTTTGTTAAAGTTGTTCAGTAGTATACAACATTAAGTTAGAACATAGTTTAGACCTAGATTGCATTGATTTTATGCAATCTGATACCGTTCTTCTGCATACACACTTTGTGTGTGAGCGAAGATGCACCATTAATATTTTTTACACA
This sequence comes from Cettia cetti, assembly GCA_013401135.1. Taxonomy (NCBI): domain Eukaryota; kingdom Metazoa; phylum Chordata; class Aves; order Passeriformes; family Sylviidae; genus Cettia; species Cettia cetti. Next base: position 55,642 of record VZUI01096598.1, read on the forward strand.
TTTATAAGTTGCCCGTGAGGGGAGGGGGAAAATGTTCATGAAGAAGCGAATAATTTCTTTTTACAGCAGGATTTGAATCTGCACATAAGGCACAGGCTGTGTTTGGAAGCCAGAGGAAGAAAACAAAATATGGAATATATGCTGAATAACTGAACCATTCATTATATGCTTTGGATGAAGAACTCATTCTGGGGGAAAGGTTGTGTAGGATCATGCTACATGTGTAAGTAGTGTTAAATAAATCCTTATACGTAAGGAAGTTGAATTAAAGCTTGATTCTAGTGTGCCATAATAACTTTATTGTTTAACATTGTTTGTATCGTTTAACACAGACCATTCTGAAAAAAAACCAAACCTGAACATACAAAACCCAACAAGCTGTGGAACTAATCACAGGGGGTTACCAGAAAGATACTGAAATAAATCAGCAGTAATTCTTGACCTTTTGCTTTAGATGTTGAAAGGAAGGGGCATAGGAACAGAAGAATTCTCTGCAAGAAGGACTGCTAAGCAAAACATGAGAGCTGGTCTATCAGTACATAAGAGAGGTGAGCAGAGAAAGAGGTGAATAGTCTTCGTCAGATAGGTTGTGGCAGGGTGGTTAGTGAGCCTTCTGCTTTGGTTCTGCAGTAAATTGAATGCTCCTGTATTAGATCTAATTCCCGTGTGTCTGTGTGTGCTGCCTTTTCTTGGCATTTATGCAGTCTTACATGACTCCTTTCTGAAAGATGTTGAAGGATTTCAAAGTGAACTAAGGGGGGAAGGTCCTGTGGTCATGGGTAGTTTAGGAGATTAACAAATGCTTATTATCTTCTCTAACATTGTCTATCTCTACCCACATCACTATTGATTGTCTTTTTTATTATTCCACCTGCTTATTTTCTTGGTTGTCTGAATATAATATAAATTTAGTTACATATAAAAAAAGCTTGTTTGACACTAAACCCATTCATTACAGAATTTTTTGACTGAGATTTTTGACTTGGATTTCTGTGAAGGTACATTTCCAAACAAATACACATTATTGAATGATGCCTAAATTTATAACCTGTGTGGATTTTTTCTGTAGACTTTGAAAATATGGACATTAAAATAAGAAACTTCCAGGGTTATTTATGATAAACACTGTGAATTATATGTAAGAGAATTTTCAAGTATTGATGTAAAAATTGTGGTGCAGTTTCTTGTTTTTAATTTCTCATAATTATAATTGTCTTTATGTAATATACTTTTTCTTCTGTAGATGAAAAAAGTTTGCAGAAACAAAGCATGAAGCAGAAGTACAACCTTTAATTTCATTAGGCATGTTGTAACTGGTGAAGATTAATGTATATATCTCTTGCTAATTCTTTTCAATTACTCAGTTCATATAAATTCCCAAACCTTGTTAATTATGCTGAAGTCAGGTGGTAATTTTTAACAGTATTTCCACAGCAAGGGAATTTTCCTGGTCTAACCTTGCCCTCCTGTAGAAACTCTCAGCAGATTAGGCATTCTGACTCTAGTCCATTCGTTTTCAGCACAAGCCTAATTGCTGCCGACTGCCTGCCACAGGTACCCTGCTTATTGTACATCTAAGGGATGCAGGTTCTTCTGAGAACAAATAAGGAAAGATTAATTGTTTGTTTTGTTTCATCCCAAGAGAAATGTGGGAGCTTAATCAAGAAAAATAATTTCTTCTGTTGATTTGGCTTATTTGTGGAAAGGGATAATTGTATAGAGCCAGGCATAGACCTATGCATTTTGAAAGAAATTTTGCCATTTACCTTCTTGGGAGGCAAAGATACAACAAAATGAATGTAACACAGCATTGGAATTGATGGGGATGGTTCACATTTCTCATAGTAAGTAATTTGGCTGCTGGGCTTTTATTTGAACCAATATTGCTAGGTGGTGTTGTCATTTGTTTTGTCTGCTTCTTTGGATATCTAATCAAGTAGGGGGAAAAACGCTTTTCCAAATTGTCCTTAATTGCTAGAGCACGAAGTGAGCTAAGCACTCAGGTATTTCCAATTAAAGAACTTGTTTCCAGCAAGCACCATTAAATCTATCTTTCCCAATCTGATAAATAAGCTATCAAAGAGTGGAACAGATTAATTGAGAGCAATTAGTTCAAAGCTCAGTATAACAGTTAGACTGAACCAACATTATCAATGAATGCAAATTTTACATAAAGCAGGAAGAAGTACTGATGCAACGAAACAGAGCTGAGAGTAGCCACTAAGCACAAAGGAAAATTTTATATGTGATATAGAAATAAAAGACGTTACATAAATCACAGATCATACAATTCAGAACCTTCACAAGATTTATTCCAATTGCATCTAATGCATAAGAAAGCTCTGCATATACTTCAACACTTGTGTTTGTAGACACAGTAATCTCCAAGTTTGCTTTGCTTATGTTAAAAGTCAGTAACCCCTGTGTTTGGTAGAGACAGCCTACGCACTGTATTTTAAACCCCCTTTAGTACAGGTTTGTGTTCCTGTATATCTAGACCTTTTGGATGCGTGTTCCTTTCTTCCAGCTGCCTGTGCATGACAAATTGCATTGGTCCATCTTGTGTAAACATCATTTAGCATGTGGGTTTTCTGGATATTTCTCTTAGTGACAAAACACAGGAAAAGCACCTGGATGTTCTCCTTATATGTCAAGATTTTGACAGTGCACACATCATCATGAGAAGAAAGCCTCTCTGTCACCTTAGATATTGAAATGAACTTACAGGCTCCGAGTATTAATATGTTAAAAAAGATTTTACAAGTTTGTTTGCTTGTTGATAATTGTTGTGTATATTCTGCTTTGGAGTAATATACTCCATCAAGAAGAAAGCATATGAAATAGCCTAACTTCTGTCAGTTTTTACAGAACTACCTTGGCTAGGTAAGTTATATTGCTGCTCTGTGTGTTGGCATCATTCCCGTAATTTGACAGCACAAATATACCAGCTGCCACAACTTTTAAAGCTGCTCTCTTAGAGCATCAGTTTGTGTGGTGCATCTCTGGCCTTTACGGCAACAATGTGGCTGGAGTCTGCTTTTGCAGAATTACAGTTTTAAAATGGTTGGATAAAAATCTTATTTCTTATGCTGTTGCAACCCACTGGGTACATCTATTCTAGGAAAATGAAAAGGTCAGTGATAACTTTCCCAATAAAACCTTCTGAGAAAATGTCATTCCAGTTATGTGTATCTGACTGGAGGAGTTCATCCTCCATTTTTTGAGCTTCATTTTTTTTTAAGCTTTATATTTTTTTATTTCTGGAATATCATCATCATTAGAGGAATTCAGCATTCATAACCATGGCAGTATGGTGTCACATCAGCTCATGAACTGATGATAACAGACAAGCTTTTACAGACATAGGACTTTGAATACATGTGATTTACAGTATTTTTCTTTGTATCCTTGCTGGTAGCTGAATAAGATCGCAGTTGTATTCTGTGTAACCATGGTCTTCTGAGCAGCTTCCCTTTAATGTTGGCTTCTGAAAAATACTTAGATTATCTCAAAAAAATCCTGAGGAAGTTAGACAAGTGAAACCTCTCCTAGTTTCTTCAGATGTCAAGACATCCAGATCTTCAAGTGTGCTTTCAGTGTAGGATCCAGCTCTCACACCTAGTTCAGTGGGAAAGCTTCCTGATGTAACGCTCACAAAAAATCACAATGCCACAGGAGAGTATGGAGGAACAAAGACCATGCACAGAATTCAGAGTCTACAATCTTGCAACCAGCAGCATTTAAGCAGCCATCTCCAGATTATCCCATCAGACAGTTCTCTGTCTGTTTGGACTCAGGCAAGGTCAAGCAGTGATACGTGCTAATAGTTTTGAACAGCATCAGTTGTATAACTTTGCAATTAAGAAACAATTTGTGTTTCTGTAATGATATTGTATTTAAATGCTGTGGAATAGTGCTTACCTGTATTACAGGGGGATTTTTTTTATAATTAATCAAATTCAGGCTAGTTTAATTATGTGATCTGAATTACTTATCCAGCTTTAAGTGCTGTAATCACAAGAACATGTACTGGAAGAGTAAGTTACCTCAAAATATTGGGTGGTAATACTATATTTCCAATACTTTTTGTAGTATTGGAAATAAAGATTAGTGGGTTTTCTAACAAATTTTCCCTCTAATGTTGTCAGAGGCTCTTGATAACTGTGGTTTAATGCAGATACTCAGGAACCGTGTTATTAATGTAAAAGTACAGACAACATTTCAGTGAAGAGGTCCAGCAGCCAGGCTTGACATCTCAACCCAAATTTTAAGTGGCAAAAAAATCCCAAAACAAATCAAAATTTCTCTAGTTTGTAAATTATTTTTTTCCCAATTTTACAAAGCAGTGATGTTCACCAAGGAAGTCAAAGAGAAGTATATAATCAGGCAAGATGATAGGTTTTTTTACTGTGTGTAAGGAGACATGTAAATTATTTTCCCTGTAGCATATTTACCAGTTATAACCACCATATTATCTTTTTTGTATCTATAGCAGATTCTTTTAATGTCAGATTCTTTCAGCTCTCCATCTTCTAACCAACCTATTGTTTTGATTTTTTTCCCCTGAAATTTAATTTTTTGCCTTTGACATTTTTCAATTTTATTCAATTTTATTCAATCTACGTATCAGTTATAGTATTGTCTTCTGATGATAATGTATTGAAGGTCATCTCTGTGGCCAGTCAACAGACAATGCTAGGTTTTTTGGAGATTTCTTTTGTACTATGAATCCTTTCTGAACCCTTACATTACATCCACATCTGGTGGCATACTCACTTTTATTTGCTCATTGTGGAGTCCAGATTAAGTTCTCTGTTGCACTATATGTAGTACTGTTCTGCCTTTTCATTGAAGCACCAAGAAATGTGACTTAAATAACAATTTTACCTAGCTTCAGATGCTAAGGCTTTCTTGTAAGGTAAGCCAGAGCCCCCAGAAAAAGAATAGCCACTGGGAAGAAGAGGTGAAACACGGTGAAAGTGGTTTTTTACAGATTCTTCTTATGTGGGAAACATGGACCAAATACTTGTGCCAAAGTGAGTAATAGCAGTAAGGAAGATTGTTCTCTAAAATGCCAGAATATATGATTCATTAATCTGTAATACTCAATTTCAATCTCATTTGTGGAGTTTACTGACCATAATTAAGTAGTGCTCTGTTTGCTGAGTGAGGAACATCAAGTAATTTCTAAGTGAGAATATAAAATCAAAAAAATGGTATTTATGGAGAACATCTTGGCATTCTTGTAGCATTGTAATATTATGATAATTTTTAACAGAAATACAGATAGCTCTTCTGCTTCTTTTAGCAGGCTAAATTGCAATATTTTTTCTCTGTTTTGGAGAAGTTTGTTACTGTTTTAGTTCAGTAACAAAAATCTGGAGAGTTTTTAGCCAAATCAGAATGTTCTCCACAGAATTGCCAGGGTGCAGTGTGCAGCCTTCAAGCTGATGCTGCTTGTGTGCAGCACCGAAAAACGTAAAATAAGCATTAACTGAGCAAGTTAGGATGGTCTCTTCTCACAAGTAATTGTATCGTTCCTCACCTTTATCAAGGACTCCCTTGCTGGAGAGTTTTGGGAGGGACAAGTGTCAAGGAACAGAGCCATAATGAAGTACCTGTGATTGAGCATGGATTACATTGCTCTGTTAATTCTGTAAAAACTTGTCAGTTTGCCACCCAAATAAATGCCTAGACTGCGTAAAACATGGAGCAGAGTGACCTCCAGAAGAAAAATCAATGGCAATTCATATTTCATATGTCTATAATTGCTTGTGAGAGCATGGCAGCAGTTTGTTTATAGAGCAGCTTGTTCTACTAGGGATTGTTTCCTGACTTTTTCTTCTTTCTAGTGGTGATGCCTCTCATGGACTGTGAATTACAGCTGGACACAGCAATAGACAAGTTTTATTGGTGGTGATTTTTTTTTATTGTTTTCACATTACTGTCTTCAGAATTGCCACAATGTGTTCTGTTCCAACCAGTGCACTAATCTATAGTTACATGTAAATCGTATTCACAGCGGTTTCCTTGAAAGACTCATGAAGCTGTTTTTAACCTTCTTTTTAGTAGACAAGGCTCTATCCTCCATGAAGTCATCCATTTGCTAGTATTTTAGCCATCAAACTGATTGTATGGCCATCATTTTTAAGCAATTTGTCAGAGAAGCAAGGCGTTCTCACAGTCTGCTAATTTAAAGACAGAATTTTGAAAATATCTTTTTTTCCCCTGCTTTGCTTTGTTGTGTTTTTTTGTTGTTGTTTTTTTGGTTTTTTATTTTGGGTTTTGTTTTTTTTGAGAAGCTGTTGTAAGATTTGTATCCCCACTGAGGACCGAGATGTCATAGGGATAGAGAAAATGCCGCTCACTTTATGGATTACTGTTAGGTCAACAAAACTTTGGCAGCATTGATTAACTTGACAGTGAGTACAGCAGTACATTTATCACTTATGGCTGTGCTGTAGAAAATCTAATAAGAGGCAAACAATTCCCTTTAGAGCAGTAACAGGTTCACTGTGGCTAACGGTGCATGCACTGGAAATTTCTGACTTTAAATTATACCCTTGCTGCTAGTTGGGTCATTGACTCCAAGCTACTGCACTTTCACTGCTATGTTCTGTATTATTAATTTGATCAAAGTTGTTTTGGCTTCTATAAATGTGTGCAAGCCATATATTGAAGTTCCTGTAAACTCATAAGCATTTTTGAAGAAGGGATGCAGGAGGAACATGATCCAAGCTACATTATAGAGAAGGGGCAGTTGCTTGTTACAGCTACAAATGTTAGGGGTCTTACAAGGTTATAAAAGAAAAATTTTGAACTGTTGTTTATAAAGCTGCCTCTAATTCACAGATTTAAATAAATCTGAAACCCAAATCTATTTTACACTCAGTAAGTTTCATTGATTGTTCAGAAGGACTTTTTCCATATCTGTGAATATGTTCTTTTTTAATTACCAGTAATTACCTTAAAAAATCTATATATGTTGATGTACAGCTCTGTTCTTCTAGTTGTCTTCTTTTTGCAATAATAATGAGAACTGGACTACTAAGAAGATTGGGGGGGGGGGTTGCCTTTTCTGTGTAGAAGCGCTGCTGCTTGACTACAAGTTACTGTTTGGCTATAATCTTATGGTGAAATTGGGTTTTATTCAGTATTCCTTGGTTTCACTTCAGTAGAACTTTTCTCAAAGCCTATGACCGTTGCATTGGAAAATGTCTTTGCATTGCAAATATTTTAAAAAATCAAGGTTTTTTATAAAAATTTTGTACTGATTAGTTCTCTTAAATGGAAGCCCTGCATAAGATACTCATATACAGACTATCAAGTGCTTTTTTGCAGTTCAAATAACCAAAGTATGTAAAGGTCATATAATACCAAATAATTGTGTTTCTAGAAACATGCAGAAAAGAAGTTTGAAGAAAATTTGGTGTTAAGTGCAGATCAGTATATAGAGTGTGCAGCTTAACTTGTGGCTTTGTGATACAATCTGCAAAATTGTTGTTCAAATGAGAGAGTAGTAATTTTAATATATTTTTAAATATTAGGATTTCTGGTACACTAGACTAGAGAGCATTTGTGAGTAGCAACTGATATTTCAAGTATTTTATGTTATTTTAGGAAACTGTTTAAATTGGAGGATTTGTTCCGCAGTATCTGTAAAAATGATGTTGTTTTCTTTGTTGGGAGAGAAGTATTCTACTTGAAATCAATTGTCAGGAGGCTTAATGTAATAAGGCAGTTTGTGGTCTGACTAAAAGAAACACTGTGCAGAAGAAATTCCCATAGCAGTTTGTTTTTAACAGAAAAACTGAGTTCACCTGAACCATAAATACATTGAAAACTGAGGCTTAATAAGGTAGAGCAGCTATCTTCAGAAGGAAGAGGGATTGTCGTCCAAAGTGTTCTTGTAATGACTACAATTTTACCAAATACCTGTATTAAAGATAGTGACGCTCTATCAACACCACAGCAGCAGATTCTTTGCAAGAAATGATCAAGCAAGTTGACATTAGTAACCTTTGCATAGTTAGGGGGAAAACATAATTAAAATAGTGTCTCTCCCTTCCCTTTTCTCATTTCTTTTTTTTTTTTTTTTTAATTTCCTGGATAAAAGTTGTGTTTCCCACTCTCTTATTGCATTTTATAGGTAACGAGACACATTTCCACACTTTCTCCTGGGTTCATACAATAAAGGAGTTACCCTACTGGCTGCCTTACTGAACAGAGACCTGGTATTGATTACCTATCACACTGGCATCAGAACTACTCTTAGGATTCAATTTTTTTGTTGTTTTGCATATTTTATTGATCAAAAGTGGTAAATGAGCATCAAGCGTGCAAGAAGACGATGAATTGTTTACTTGCATAAAATAACCTTTCAATAAGGGAAGATGCATTGCTCACACTTTTGGTGCTGTTCTGCTGCCCGAAGCAGATGGCATTCAGCTGCTATTGATTTGCTCCTATAGTTACAGAGCAGCATGTAACAAGGCATGCTCATTTCTCTGAAAGAGAGGTGAGGTTTTTTGCCAGGGTGGCATGAGTGAAAAAAGGAAGGATGTGGGGGTTCTGAGGATTGTTTTGGGGTTGTGGGTTTTTTACAAGAAAAACAGTGAAGCCATGTGTGAACAAAAAGGAGGATTTCTGTGTTTGCAGAGGAAGGGAATTTGTGCAGTTCTGGCACTTTTGATGGCATTAATTCCTGGTGCAGATTGAATCCATGAGCAAGCAAGCAAGTACTTTGGATTTTAAAAATAGCCAGAATTTAGCATCACAAGCTCCACACAACAAGTCTTAACTGTTATAGGGTTTTTTATTTATACATGTTTTGTCCTACTTGTGTAAAGACTGTTGATTCATTAGCAAAATAAAATCATACTGCAATGTATTGGACTTGATTCTGCCCAACAGCTCATTTCACTAAAGGATACAGAATTTAATAATTTGCTGCTGGATCTGTCCTGTAATGGAGGACATGCTGACATGACAAAGTCAGCTTTTTCTGAAAATTTATGTGGAAGGATGTTTAATGCAGAATTTTGGCGTGAACAAAATCTCTAATTCTTCAGCAGATTTTAAAAAAATGCAGATATGCGATAGAAGAGGGTGTCAGTAAATATAGTATAGGCATGTTTGTTCTAAGTCAAAACATTTTAGTTAATTTGTAGTCTTAATTCTTAAAGAGTAGGTGCTACTCCTTAAGCAGTGCTACTACTTAAAGAGTAGTTTAGTGGGTGGTTCTGAGGAGCAGGCTACAGTCCTCGATCAATCTGTTTTCACATAGTAATAACCCAACTGTCAAGATCCACAAGTGTTGTAGTATGAGTTAAATTCAGACTCTTAGTGACAAAACTGGACCAGTTAAGTGTTTTGACAACACATATTAAAGCCTTTCTTGCTCACCTGACTGTTCTGCAGTGACTTACTGCTTACTGTTGCCTTTGGACAGTCTTGAGCATCTCCGTGTTCCTATCTTATTTAGGAAAATAAATAATTTAATCTATTATGACTGCTTTACTGTCCTCCATTTCTTTTATATTGCATTTCTTCTTAATGAAAATAACGACTGAGTTGTAACCCCTGGCAAAACATTGTCACATCATAGTTAAAACTAGTTATTTATCAAAAATTTAATTTAAACATGCATACCAATAGCTGTTAAGAATTTCCTACTTTATCTATTCAGATTTCTCTTCTCTGACATTGATTTCAGTCTGCTTATGTAATTTATGAAATGCTGTCCCTGCTTCTTTAATATCCATATGGTTAAGTATCATTACATCTTGACCATTTGTTATGATGCTTCTATAGCATAAGGAGGCAAGAAGACATTGCCTGAATCTTTGACTTTAATCTGTTGGTTCCAATACATAGTAGATTCATTTCTTATGAGTGTTTTTCAAAGCAAACCTTTGCTTTGTGATTTTTTTTCAGAAAACAGTTTTTAATCAAGGGCTAACGCTGTCAGCACAGCATTTATTTCATTGTTTTGAGTTGATTTGGTCTTTGCTGTCTTGTGGGGCTAAGGAAATGTTTGAAACATAAGAATGTTTACAAACAGAAGTTAATATAAAGAACATGGATATATGTGTGTTTTAAAACAGCATTTTCTTTTGCTATGAGAAAGCCCTTTGCTTTCACAAATTTAAACAAACACGTTCATATTCTAGTTCTGTACCTGTACTGTTAGGACTGGCTCCAGTTTTCTTTGTTTTCTGCATTTCTGAGTTTGTCAGTGGTCAAAATATACTTTGTGCTTCTTTGCATTGTGTTAGCAACCACTTCCTCAAGTACAGAATCAAGATATCAAATTATTAGCTATTTGGGAGAAAAAAAAATCCCAACCAAAAAAACCAGTCCCACACACAGATTTTTACCTTTCTTTTGCTGATAAACATAAGTAAATGTCTTGTACACAACATGTATTTTCTTGTTGATTAAAATTTAAGTAAGCTTCAGAGTTTTTAAAATAAAGCTTACCAATTTCTTTGTAGCTACACTTCCAATACTACAAAATAGCCTAGAGTACTTACTCAACACTGTATTTTATGCTGAAATGGCTACCAGCTCTCAAAAGTAACAAGCAAAATCCAAACACCACCACCATATAAATCTAAATATGTTTCATCAGCTATGTTACCCCTGCTTTACCTCTGCAAAAAATGACACAATTGAGTTCATTAACCCCAGGTGCAGTGAATTCCCTGGGCTTTCTACATTCTCTTGTTTGGACTTCAGAGTGGGTACCTGCTGCTTAGTCTAATTAGTTTCAAAGGGAATGTAGAATCATTTCTCAAGAGTTTACTCTGACCCAAAGCATCTGACAAGAAAATGTCATAGAGACAAAATAAGAAGTTATTGTAGAGTTGAATAGCATTTTTGTTGCAGTATCTTGTAGAAACAATGGAGATGAGGAAATCGTGCTCACATGACTTTGAAATTTTTGATATGAGATTAGCATGAAATTGTCATTCTTATGGAAAGCAAGACTTGTTTTCATAGATAAGTTCCTCAGACCTTATCAAACAACTGGCTCTTTTCTTGTTCTCAGCAAAGCCAGCAAAATGAGTTAGAGCTGTGGGACATTCCTTACAAAGCTAAAAAGAAGTGAAAATACTATTATAGCCATCAGCAACTCATTCCCCCAGTCACTAATGGTCGTTCTAAGGTCCATCATTGTTTTGTTACTGTCCATCACTGTTTTTGTTTTTTCCAATATGCATTACTTGAAGCTGTGTTCTCCTAACCTATCTTGTGACAATGTATTTATCCTTGCAAGGATCTTGTAACAACTTACTTATCTTTGCTAGCAGAGTTTGCCTTAAGGCTTTTCTTGGGGGTGGGGGGAGTGTCAAAAGCTTTTTGGAAGTGAAAGTAGACTCTATCCTTTCAGGGTTCACAGTAGGTCTTGAAATAGAATTTCTTTCCTCTGTTGTAATATCTAGTCAGTAACCATCGAACCAAAGTCTCTCTGTTTCTGTCACAGCAGTTCTGTGATGTGTTTCCATTCGGATGTGTTTATCTTGTTCCAAATAATTATACTCCTTATTGTAGTTGCTAACTTTGTGGTACAGGCATATCACTTTACTAATACCCAGTTCTCTCATGGTATTCTATTTTCATTATTATTATTGTTACTACTACTATTATTGTTATTACCATTATCATCATCATCATTACTGTAATTTTTTTAGTTCTCTGGTTCTAAAGCAGCTATTAACAATATGCTATACACTGTTGTTAATCCAGAAAATTAGTAAATTGAATTTTCTTTGAAGGAATACTGTGCTCCTGCTGACTTGTTACTCTAATAAGCAAATACATTTCTGTGTGTTTTATGGCCTCAATTACAGAAATACTTTGATGAGTATCCAAAAAAAAGGGAAAATGGAAATGTATGCTGAGTATTCTGAGTTTAAATCTGACAGTGATGAATGCTGATGGCTTCACAATGGCTGCTTATGTCTTGGACAGACATAATCTTTGCTGGACAGCCAGGTCCAGAGAAGGAGGTGAATGGAGTTCCATCCAGTTTGTGGCCAGACACCAGTGCTGTTCTCCAGGGTGAGTGTTGGAGACAGCCCTGTTTAAAATCTTTACCCCTGTTCTAGATGTGGGGATCATGTGCACCCTCTGTCAGTTTGCAGATGACACTAGATTGGATGGGAGTGTTGAACTGCTGGAAGGTAGGAAGGCTCTGCAGAGGGATCTGGACAGGCTGGATTGATGGGATGAAACCAAGATGATGAGGTTCAACAGAGGAAGTTCCAGGTCCTGCACTTTGGTCACAACAACCCCAAGCAGTGCTACAGGCAGAGTGGCTGGAAAGTAGCCCAGCAGAAAAGGACCTGGGGTTGCTGGTTGACAGTAGCTGAACATGACCCAGCAGTGTGCCCAGGTGGCCAAAAAGGCCAAGGGCATCCTGGCCTGTGTCCACAATAGTGTGGCCAGCAGCACCAGGGCAGGGATTATCCCTTTGTACTGGGCATTGGTGAATCCACACCTTGAATCCTGGATTCATATCTGGGCCCCTCAATTCAAGGACGTTGAGGCACTAGAGCATGTCCAGAGAAGGACAGTGGGGCTGGGGAAGGGTCTGGAGCACAAGTCCTGTGGGGAACAGCTGAGGTAGATGGGAGTGTTCTGCCCAGAGAAAATTTTTCTCAGGGACCAGCTGATCACTCTACAACTGCATGAAAGGAGGTTGAGTTAGAATGGGGGTCGGTCTCTTTCAGATAAGAAGTGTCAGGATAAGAGGAAATGGCCTCTATTTGGGTCAGGGGAGGTATAGGTCAGATGTGAGGGAAAATTCCTTCAAGGAGCAGGTTGTCAAGCACTGGAGCGAGTTGTTCAGGAAGTAGTTGAGTCATCATCCCTGGAGGTATTTAAAAGACATTCAGATGTGGCACTTAGGGACTTGATTTTGTGATGGATTCAGCAGTGCTGGGTTAAGGGTTGGTCTTGAAGGCCTTTTCCCACTTAAATAATTATACAATTCTAAGAAAGGGTTGTCACACACTTAAGTAGACAGGAATATACACTAAACCCTCCTGTTTAGAGGAAGAAGGTTAGGACTCACTGATTTGGAAAATCTAGAACTGACATTTCCAACTTAAAATAGATTCAGTATTTATGTTAATATTTAGTTATCTGGATCTGTTGCAGGGTTTTGCTTCTTTTTCCCATGCAACCTTCTCCCTGATGCACAAGGATCAGCATAGACGGAGGGCAGTATCTGACTGACAGAAAACAAAAACCTATCAGTTTTGAAATTTTCCAGGTGTTATAGTTGGCAACTACATTTCTTCACTTATTTTTCTCTTTTTCTTATTTTTCTATTTGTCTTAGTGGTCTCTTTCCTTGATGTTTCTCAAAATGTAATTTATAGATAACCAGTGTCTCTGGTAGTAGACAGCAGAAACTTCCTGACCAGGGAAAATACATGCACTTCTGGTGACATGAATTGTGCTGTGTGCAGTTCTTGTGGCTGGTTTGTACCTAGAGTGTTTTAGGGAAATTCTGGCTTTTACCAGTGAATGTGTTGGTCTGAGGGGTAGTGTAAGAGGACTCAGATGCTGCCTGTCTCAGGTGAGCATCCTGGTGCTCCATGACACTGCCTATTGGATCTTACCCTGGAAGAAGGATTAGCAAAGTTAGATGAGGCACCTTGCTTCTCCTGAATGCTCAGTGGTATTTGAATGCTAGCATATTTAGTTCTTTTAAGCTTATAGAAAACAGTACTGCAGTTTACTGTGTATTGTAATTGTAAATATGGTTGCTTTGTTACAAGCCTTCTTCCTCTGTACTCTTGAGAAGACTTTTCCAAACCTAACTACCTGATCTGTATATCTTCCTAGAATGTGTATTTTCTCTATCTACTGGTGCATATATATATATAATCTATATATATCTTGTTATCTAAAGTATTCCTGCAGTTTGTTATCACCACCACTATTCACACTGTCTTAATTACTTAATTTTCCATGCTCCTAGAGGTCTGATACTTCTGAAAAATACTTCAATTTACACATTTTGAAATCAGCATCTAATTTTGTGTCCATCATTAGTGGACGTATTCATTCTTTGTATTACTTTTTTCTTGTTACTTATTTTTAAAGGCCTTTCTTGTTCCTGCTAAGTTTTTATAATATCATTAACTTGGCCTGCCCTTCTTTTCCTTTCTGCCTGTTTCTTTTCCTTTTGCTCTGTTGATTTCTTCATTTCTCATCCAGCTTTGTCCTAACCTCCACTCCTTTGAGCAGTGTGTCAGGAAATTGTATTGACTGCTTCCTTTCATTTGTATTTTTCAAAGGAACTGTTCTTACACGTTGTTTCTAATCATTCAGGGATTAGCCTCCTCTTTTACCAAAGAGAAGTTTGCTGTTTGCTCCCACTAAATTACGTTCCCAGTTTTCTGGGAAAAAAATTCAGTATTTTATTTTTCACATCAAATGGATTGTATTTGTAGACTTAGCCACAAGTCTGGACTTGGTAGTTAAATATTAGTTGGAACTGTAACTGTGTTTTCAACTAGGTTTCTAACTAAAGTGCTCTCATCTTAAGACCTATGTGGTAGCATTTTTAATTAAAATTAATAAACTGCCTTGCAGTGTAAGTTAATAGACACCGTCAGGAATTCTTGCATACACATTTGATGATGATCCAGTCGTCATTTAATCTATTGGGCTTCCCTTTCATCTAATTTATCCTTTGCATAGCTTGAGATTACTATAATAGATGGATTTGTTACTCATGAGATACTTGAGGAGTTTTAAGCTCACAGGAAGTATCCTCCAGTCATGAGGTTCAGAGGTGCAATTCCCCTCTGTCCTCCTTTGTTTTGAACTCTTGTGACTTTACATTATTTTTCAGATAGTTTAGTTGGAACTTTTGAATCTTTGTTGGATTTATTTTGTCTTATAATACACGTTAGAATCAACATTTGATCCCTTTCAAGCTCCACTGCATGGATGTTACTCTTACTGTTGACTTCCCTTTGATACACAGCATGGGAGTGTTAAGCTGATGTTTCATATGGAGTATCACTTCTGTGTTGTTGTATGTGTGTTTGCACACTTCTTGAAACTTTTAGCACATTTTTAAGCTAAAACTTGAACTCCTTATATTCTTACATATGTGTATACTTCTGGTAGTAATGAAAAGAGGAAATTATTTTCAGAATTGATTGTAGTTAATAATCTCTAACAAGTCTCACTGAACAGGGGAGTGGGTTTCTTATAGTTCGTCACAATGGATACTATAAAATATGATTGTATCTACTATTACTTCGAAAAAGAAAAGCTTAATCTTAGAAGTCTGGTTCCTTTTTCTACTTGGTTTTTTAGCTCATGTGTTCTTTTGATAACCTTTTTATCATTTCATGGGACTGTGTAAAGCAGTTCAGGAAAAGCAGGTTAATAGAAGAATATAGACTCTAAAATGTTCTAAAAGATGTGGACTTTGGTCCCAGTGGAGACTGACACTCCAGCCTACTTACTGTAGCTGGAATGTATTGATTTTCTTTTCCCCCATTTTAGCTGCACCACTGAATTAGGTATTGTGAAGCATCTTTCCCTGTGAAGAGAGGAAAAACTGTCATGAACTTTTTCACCCTAACAGTACAGCCTTTCAAACTAAACCCTATTGAATGGAAAAGTCTGTAAGAACCCTGTAACTCAGCTCCCACTCTCTTTTTCTCCCTTTCCAACAGCTCTTCCATCAACCTCAAGAAAGTGTGATAGAAGACTATAAGATATTGATTTTTAAATATTTTTCATTAAAAACAGCAATAATAATAATAATAATACTAGAAATATATGCATTTCTGTGGCATAATCTCTGAAGATTAGTGAAGTGGTCTTGTTTAGGTTTTCAGCAAGATGTTCAGTTACTGTTATAATTGGCTGATGAGTAAGTTTGGGCCTAACTAGAATGCCAGTGTTCGATTTCACAGTGTCCTCTGTGAAGATATGTCACCATTTACCCTGGCTTTAGTGACAATTTTCTAAAAAGGAAACTCATGGGAAATCATTATGCTGTTTATATGTCTCCCTTGTTGGAGAGCATTATCCTGTGATATTTTAGGACTGTTTTCCACTGCATGATGGCATCTAGCTAAGGTTAAGGCAGAACAAGTCCCTTTGCAATTTTGTGACTGTATTTTACTTACTGAAGGAGAAAAGATAACCGACAATTAAGTATTTCAGATGTCACTGAAAGAACATGTGCAGCTAATCAATGACATCCCTAGGGAACATGATTTTATGAAACTGATAAGGTAGAAAAATTGGGGATTTTATGATTTGTCTTACATAATAATAATTGCACCCTTTCAATGAAAAAGACATTTCTGCTGATGTAAACATCAGACTTTCCCTTGTGTTGTGTTGTGTGTTTTTCTCCTAAAGCACAGAGTAGTTCATTAAAGTGTGACAGTAACAGATAAACACCGTTTACAATTTTCTAAGAAAATATGGCACTTTTAGTTCAGCTGAAATCAATGAGTTGAAAAATGTATTTCTGGAGTCACTTCCCAAATCACTTGTTAGAGTTGTATTAGCTGGTTTAGTTTTGAGGAAAGAGTGGGTTTTATTTACTTTAGGCAGTAAATATACATCCTGGGGTTTTTTTCTTAAATTAGCCTGCCTAGCACTCTGGGACCCATATTTGAAACTCATGTGATCTTGAAAGAATTTGGATTCAACAAAAATTCACATCACAAAGAAACTGAGGTTTTATTTCTTTGAAAGCATTTGTCCTTCAGTTTTTGATAACAGACCAAACCAGGAAGCTAGTCATGCTTACAAGCCAATATCATATATTCACTTGAATAAATGCTGCAGTTGAGCATAATTCCTCACAAGTTATAGGTAGTGGTTGAGAACTTTACCTGCTGGTTCTTTTTCTGCACACCTGTCATTTAAAGATCATCAGGTTTGTAAAATATGGATTTCTTACAAGTTTTCAGATGAAGTAAAAAATTGGTTGTGTTATAGGTTGTTCCAGGTAAATTAAGACAATTATAATAATGTTTCTGATTAAGAGTATTTTTTTAAACTTAAATAGGAAGCTGAGAATGCTTGGATTTTTTTCTAGACATCCATTTTGGGTCACCACTGGAGTTAGGAAATGTTTTTAGACAGACACACCTAATCCATTGTGACTGTGGTGCTTCTGAGGGGTTTTGTTTTGGTATTCATTGGTTGATTGGTTGGTTGGTTTGGGGTTTATGTGGTTTCTTGTTGGTTTTTCTTTGATTTTGTTTAGTTTTATTGTTGTTGTTATCAGGCTTTTTTTTTTCCCTTCGTTTGGTTTCCACTGTGTATTTTAAATGGCAGTGTTATGTCCTCACCCCTTGTTGAATCAAAGCCAGTGAAGTCAAGTCAGAAAATAATTTGCCCCCATTTAGTATAATTATCTTGTAAAGTTCATATTTTTTATTTTTAATGCTTAAAAATCCATGTTACTTTATACTACATCACTTGAAGAATCCTCTTTTGTTCAATGCAGTCATTCCTTCCTTCATAAAATTCTGGAAATGACAAAATTCCCAATCAGCAGAGGTGGTGTACAAATACAGTGTAATGCAAAATTGCCTTTGCTTTTCCAAAAATTCTACATTTTCAAGTTTAGTGATCACCAAAGCAGAGTTATTGACAGCTAACAAACTGTATGGCTTAAAACACTAAAATGGATGCTATTTGCTTACATCTTCTTGTGAAAGGTATTTGGTCAGGCCAGGATTAGCAGGGCTTGGGTTGACTCAATACATGTTGTGGGAAAAGAAAAACCAGAATGAGATAATAATCTCAAGTGAGTGGAAGTAGAAGCAAATATGCTTTTAAGAGCTGTCAGTAGTTTTCCTTTTATTAAATGGTGTATCCTTCTGCTCCATTCAGCTGTCTCAGCAGGCAGCTCAACTTTTAGAAAAAGCTGTCAAGAGTTGTAAGTATGAAGTTGCATATAAGCACTGGATGCCCTTAAATATCTTTCTACAACTTTTTGGGATTCCTCATTGCATATAGTTAGCAAGATGGTTTTATTTGAGCCAGTCATACACATTTCTATGCAATTCACACACCCTCTGAATATGCATCCAGCTCAACACCTTCTTTTGTGCATAACCTGAATGCAGAATGGGATAAATTTTGCAGCAGCAGAGTGCTGATTTTGCAAAATGCAAACAAAGTGGCATTTTTTTAATGCAGCGACTTCATATAGAGGTGAACTGAAAGGCTTAACACTTACCAACATCTTCAGCCTCCTTGTTTGTTACATCCCTTGAAATCTAGAACAGGAAAGTTCAAAAGCTGCATTTTTTCTAGTTCTTTTCTTCAGACATTTTAGTGATGGCCTCAGCTGAGAAAGTGTAGCCTCTGAATTCAGACTTGCAGATGTAACATTTAAAAAAATGCAGTTCTCAAATATTTTTGTTTTCAAATGCTTTTGTGTCCATTCACATCTTATATAATTTTAACATTAAGCAGGTTTCCCGTACACAAATAACCAAACCATTTGCTATCAAACCTACTATAAAATCTAGATGACTTCTAGATGTCCCTTCCAACCTTTCTTTTTTTTTTTTTTTTTTTTTTTACAATCCTGCTAACCTCTATATACCATTGTGTCTCCTTAGTGATATTGTAATGTTAAAGAATACACACTCAGGAGTGAGTTACCTCCTGAATGTATGAGTAATGTGTCTTTCCATCACCAGACTTGCTTCTTCTCTATGTTTGTTTCTTCTACTATAGGGTGGGAAGGTGAACAGGATGAACATGGAAAGCTTTGATTCTAGGAATAATGTTAATATTTTAATAATTTTTTATTTTTAATAATTTAATATTTTTAAATAATTTTAAATCCAGTGATGTTTCTTCCATTCACACATTCACTTCAGATCAGGCCTTCATGAAGGCCTTCTTCTCTTTAAGAAAGCTTATGGTTTCCTTTTTCTTGTCAAGTACATGTTTTCAGAATGTATGTCAGTAGGAACAGTGAAGAAATAAGGGCTTAATCTTTCAGGTGAGACATTGGCTGAATTTACAAACTGTTTTTCTTTGCCTTGTGAAAACTGTAAATCATCTCATCAAAGGAAAAAGCAGAGGATGTAGTCCGGCCACTATGTGGCCATTGTATCATGGCTGTGGAGGAATGTGGCAAGTCTGGCCAGCAGCTGCCTGGTCAGAGCTTTGTCATTTGGAGCCGTAGTGCAGATACATGGAGTTATGTTGTAAGCTGACCTGTCAAGCCAAGCAAAGAGTTTCCCTTGTTGTCATTTACAAAGACATGCATTAATAAAACTGCACAAAGTAGAAACTTCTTCTGCTCGTAAGCCAGATGGTAGTCTTCTGTGAGAGTAATATGAAAGCACTGAGCTGAGGCTATTATACTTTATATTTTAAAAAACCAGAATTTTATTCACAAATGAGCATGCCAGTAACTTAGTTGCAGAATCAGACATCTCTGCTTGAGAGCATGTAGGTTGGCACCAGTGATGGCAGGTGAAAAAGAGTGTAGCATAAGCTGAATGTATTTCTAAGTGATTCATCAAGAGCTGTGGTTTTCCTATGAAAATGAGGCATTCCAAAATAGGTGTTAAAAAGCGGAGAGTTGTGAAGTGTTGCAAGAGAGAAATATTTTAGTAGCTTGACTGGAACTGTGTAATATCTAAAATATTTTTAAAATGTGGGTTTCTATTGTGCCTTTTTTTTTACAGACAGTAATTTTAGAAAATGAAGAGCTCCCTAAGATATTTCTCGATTTTCTGAATGTTCGTCATGTACCTACCTTGCCAAAAGCAGAAAGCTGTGGGTAAGCTCTCCATTACTGAAAAATATATGGAGGCCAAAAGGCCCATATCCACTCAGTGCTGATGCAATTTCATTGACTTAAAATGGTCTTGCTGCCAACTCTAACACTGTAAAATAAATGGGCATTAGGTTCATGTTAAGTATGTTTATATATCCCCAAAAGGTCATAAAATAAATCCAGCATGTTCAAAGGCAGAAGGGAAGTTTAATGTAATATTCTTGGAAAGCTTGGAGAGCTTAGATGAGAGAAATATTACTTTCTTGTAGATCATGAAGTATCTACTGAAATGTAAGGTATTCGTAAGCACTCACTAAAATTGCATAGAAAGCCTTTGCATGTGTTTTAGCATTGTAGTACCTACACAAAATAGAAGCTTATTCCATGATCATTTTATGATCTCACTCTGTGTGTTCAAAACTTAGGTTCTTTCACCATCCTGATGAAGTGACCCAATTGCCCATTCCCTGGGAAGGGTTTGTAACCAGAGTGGCAGAAGGCAATACAAAAGTACTGTGAGTGTAACAACTACAGAAATGCCCAAGCCAGTGTAACTGGAAGCTCTGTTACCAGCTGCAGCTGTGAGCTTTGTAGGGAGAATTTCCTTTGCTATGTAAGATGGTGTGATTGATAGTGCAGCAGCATTTCCAGAATGCACCCCCCAGAAAGCCACATGGCCCTTTTCCATTTGGGGAAAGCAGTTTGGATCTGCAGTAGTGAGAAGGAAAGTTTACCTGAAGATAATTTTGAGGCCCTCTTAGACTTGAAGGTCTTTGGGGCCCGGGGCAGTGTCCAGAGTGATTCAGAAGCTATCAGGCTTGTAGTTTTCACTTGCAGTTAATGACATCAGCCAGAATCATCAGTGGAACTATACCCCAACACTCCATAGATAGATAGATAGATAGATAGATAGATAGATAGATAGATAGATAGATAGATAGATAGATAGATAGATAGAT
>VZUI01096602.1:0-13727 GCA_013401135.1 Cettia cetti
GGACAGCTGGGACAAGTTTCCAGCCCCAAAGCACAACCAAGGGTGGCTGCAGGGAGGAACAAGAAGGATGGGCCCTGACAGCCTGCAGCTGCCATTGGACAATTCAACCCCAAAATGCAAATGGACCCAAACTGATCCCAGGGTGAGGCCTGGGCACCCTTTGTCCATTTTGGGACCATTTTGGGCCCCCCTTGGGTGCAGCCCTGGCCAGGCTCTTGTCCTGCCCAAGGTGTGCCCTGAAGGCCTTTCAATCAATCTCTGCTTTATTCTCTGGCTCTGTGCAGCCTCTGCTCCAGCTCAGGCTTCCCCAGGCATCAAAAAGGCAATGGGATCTGACACTGCCTGCAGTGTCTCTCCATCAGTGTTTGATGTGGAGGAGCTTTGCACTCCCATAACAGCTTTATTTTCTCCTTGCTCACCTTTCAGAGCAGGTGTCCCTTTATGTTTTTCCCTCTGCACGGTGTCTGTGGCTGATTCAGAGGCCACAGGGGTGTTTGCTTCTGTAGGCAGATGTGCTCAGGGGAGCACATGTGTGTGCTGGGACGTGACAGGACACGCTGTGCCACAGCCCAAGTGCACCACAGCTGCTGGCCTTGCCTGGGTTTGTGTTCTTAGTGCTGTGGGGGTTGGATAACACCTTCCTAGAAGGACACAGGGACCAAAAACTGGGAGATGGCTCTGCCTATCCCGTGGTTCTTGTTCTGCATCCCAGCACTGGCCACACCACTCAGGCAGAGATGACTTTCAGACACTAATGGTTATCAGTGTACATTGTATTGCCTGTAGAGGCCTTGTCCTCCTATAGTCCTACACCTCTAAAAAAGGCAACCTCAGCTCCAAAGAGTTTGCAGTAATACCCAACAGTGCCTTCCCACAGTGGCTACAGACAATTAACCCTGCAGCAGGTAATTCATTAGTGCACGGAGCATCCCAACCCAGAGACAGCAAGGGCAGGCACTGCTGAGCCTGGAAACAGCACTTCAGGCACGTGGGGTGGCTTTGTCCTCTTGTTTCCTTGTGGGGTGTGGGAAATCTGGGCACAGAAAATTCTCAAAAGCTTGTGCATGCAGGCCCAAACATAGAAATGAGTACAGGGTTTGGCTTGAGACCTTGGAAAAGGCCTCCAGATTTAGAGACCCTAAGCAGGAATGTGGGTTTGTAGTATAGGCATGTTAAGCTAGGTAGTGGAAATCTCTAACGCTTTAAAGTGTAGATGTAGAACTAGTTACAGAAATATCACAATTTTTTCTTAGATTCTTGGAGATAAACAAATGTATTTGAAACACTCTGTTTCAGCTAAGAGGAGAAACCAACACCAAGGCATTGATTGAAGCCAGTGGTGATTTCTGTGCTGTCCTGTATGACCTGCTCAGCTCTGGCACAGGAAACTGCCCCTGCAAAAACCTTCCAGCCCTTTTGTGCAAGGCTTGGCAGTGGATTTCTCTAAACCTGGCAGCACATCGATTTTAGGAGAGGGTGGGGAGTGCCAGGGATGCTCTTGCTGCTGAAGTGAGCTCTGGGCAGCTGAAAGGTTGTTAACACAAAGTGTGAGACACAGCAGTGTCCCAGCACGGAATAACCCAAAGGGACTTGGTTTTGGGGTGTGATAAAAACCATTTTGTGCTCTTCAGCCAGCCTGGTTGATGGGTTCACTCCATGTGGCCCAGGCACATCTCTGTTCTATGTCAGGGAAACTGAGGCACCACCATGGCTGCACAGCACGTGCCTCCATGGAGCTCACAGGTGACAACCCCCAGATTATTTAAAATGAAAAGAACACAGCCAAACTCTCTGGCTCTTTAAAGGAGAGGGCTCTGTTGTCTGCCCAGGGCTGGCAGGAAGCAGGACACGGGCACTTTGCTCTCTTTGCAAGGACCCAGGAACGTCCCAGGCAAAGCTCAGAAGTTCCCAAAAGCTCCATTCCCAAATATTCATCTCTCCATGTTTCCATGGAGAAGATGATGAGCTCTTGGCTGGCCTGGGTTTGCTGGGAGGGCACTCCAGCGAGGTCTGGGCCATCAGGGTACTTCACTTATTAAATTAATTTATGAAAACCCCATCTCAGCCCTGGTGCTGCTCACAGCTGGGGCAGCTGCTGCTCAAAGCCTCAGTTTGATTTAGTTTAGGTTTCAAAGGCAACATATAAACATTCCCAGTGAAGACACTTCTTCCAAGGGGCTCAGCCAAGTGGGGTTTCCTTCCTGGTGTTTATGGGAAAGCATTTTGTTTAGATAGAAAAGCAAATAAGCAAATCCCCACATTCCTCTCTGGCACATCTCAGCCAGTTCACCAGCCTCTGGGATGGATATTTAGCACAAACTCGGGGGAAATTTACATTAATAGTCCCTTATGAGCCCCCCTGGCTGTGTGTCTGTGGGGCAGAGGCACCACAGCCTGGTTTAGGTGCTGGGAGAGGGTGGAAAACACCACTGGTGATGCAGCCTGCAAGCCAAGAGCTTAAGGACTCTTCTTGCCCATGACTCAAAGCCACAGCCCAGGAAGGTTAGAAAAGCTGGTAGAGCTTGCACTGTGTCCTCAAGAACTACAAAATAAGAAAGAGTTTCCATTTCTGCCCTTCAGGGCAGGTTGAAAATTCACCTCTACATGAACACCAGAAAAAAGGATTTACACCCATGTTGTACCACTCAAAATAGGCTTTAAGTGAGAATTAATTAGTATCTGTACCTCTGAATTTCCCCTGGGCCTGAACAAGTTCTGCCTAAGCCTTTTGTGGAGTTATTATTTCTTTCATTAAAGGGGTAGAAGAAGGGATGAAAATCTCCACTGAGAACAGCTGGCTAATTTTTTGCTCTTTATTTATAACAACTCAGATCAACATCTGATTTCTGGCAAGCAAAGCCCCAACATCTGCAGGAGGAGAGGCCTCTGGCCCCCCTAGCTGGCTGGAATTTTCCAGCTAATGGGAGATATTTCCCCAATTAATGATAGAGTCTGTCCAGGTAGGGATGGGGTGACCAGGTCCATTTTTTGGATGTGTAGCTGGATATCACAGGGCGAGGGATTGAGGGAAAACCCAACCTCATGCAGAGGTGGACTCCACAACCATGCTGCAAGGAGCCAGGTTTGCTTTCTGGGTCTGCTTTAAGGAGCAGGATCTCATGTCAGCCTTGCCCAGTTTGGGCCCTGATTTGTGGGACCGGTGTAAGGGAAGGGTCTGATGTCACCTCCACGTCCCCATTGACCTACAAAGATCTCCCAGGAACAGTGACAGCATGTTCTTCTCAGCACAGGGTCCCAGGAGCTTTGTCAGCAGGTCAGGAGGGCTGGGGAAGCACAAAGCTTTGTCCCCACACCTGGGGAAGGCCAGGCCCAGCTCCCTGTGGCTTCTCCAGCTCATCCCCTCAGCTCCACCACTGCCTTCCTAAGGCAGTCCTTCCCCACCCTTAGGGTTTGACTCCAAATGCTTCCAAAAGCCATTTTATTGCTGATCAATTGTATCAGCATGGCCAGAGACAGTCAGGATCACCCAGGGAACCTGCAGAGCATTTCCACTGGTACTCACAGGACTGGCACTGGGGGTGAAGGTGAGGAACAAAAGCACCAGGAGTGACCTCACCTTTGATTATGATCAAGGTAAAACCCCCAGAGAGAGGCATGGGAAGGCCTGAAGTTGGTGACAATCATTCTGAGACACTCACTGCAGCAGTGATCTGTCACCTCTAATTCCCCAAACCCTCTCCATCCTCAAAGTTCAACCCCAAAACAAAGGGAGCCAGTTCCTGACTGGGGACATGCTGGGCACCCACAGGAAGGAGGCATTGCAGGGGTTAAAGCTCTTGGCAGCATTTCAGTGCTAGGATGCAATAAAATATTTTATGACATTTTTACAATATTGTGCAATGGGATTTCCAAACCTCAAAAGAAAACACTGCAGTTAAAGCGAGATGCAGCTGAGCAAGCCCAGCAGGTGAGGGGTTTATCTCTTCCCCCTCCCTCCACCCTTGCTGCAGGCAGCTCCTCATGCCACGGGCCAGCCCAGCTTCCCTGGTGCTCCCCAGCACATCTGTGCTGGCTTGGTGTGCGTGCCACATTCTTCCACAGTGAGCACATCCTGCATGTTGCTGCAAACAGCCCCAATAAACACCCGGGCCAAGGGTGCCTAAACATTACAACACATTAAACTCCCTCCACACCCACCCACGGCCTCGTAATGGGTGTAAAAATAACATCTCCTCCTGCAGTGGGGTTCCTCTGTTGGAATTGTCCCTCAGGTTGTCTCAGGGGTTGTCCAGGCTGTGTGAGCATCCTGGGGAAGAGCATTTTCCCCACACACAGGGCATGGGGGTGGCTCAGGAACAGAGGGTTGTTCTGATCATCCCCTGTCACTGCTCCAGGAGTGATGCTACCCTCTGGAAGTGCTGGAGAAGTAGAAAATCTGACTGCAATTCCAAGGTGAATTTGAGCAGGACTGTTTCTGTTTCAGAGAACATTCCCTACAACATGCAGGATCTTTAATCCCCAAAGCTGGGTGGTGGAAGAGGCCTCTTTACCTCCCCCAAGTAAGATCTTCCTTCCCCATTTCAGCCCTTCTGGTAACAACATGGGGCAGGAATGTACTTTTATAGCCCAGGCAGCAAGGAGGTTCTTCTGTAATCGCTTTATTCCAGGAACTGGCACTCTAAGAAAAATCCCAAACAGCACAAAGCTTGGCATAAAATGCTACAAATTGGCAACACTACATTCAGAGTGAGGCAAGCTAAGAAAAGCCTAATCCAATCTTATGCTTCAGAGTAACAGCAGCAGATTGCCTGGGGTGGCTGGGAAAGAAAGGCTGGTCCCAGCATGGGATGTGTCCAGGTTCCCAGCAGAGCAGGGAGACATTCACAGAGGAAACCCCAGCGTTTGAACTTCTGCAGGCAGAGACATCTCCTGCCATGGCTGATTTGTCTGATCAAACAGAGCAAATCCCTCCCTCTGATCCTGCTGATGGCTCTAAATTGCTTTAACCATTGTGAAATGAGCCACACAATACATTTTCGGTGTAAGCAATTTTCTTTTTTCCTCCTTAACAGCTCTTTGGCCTGACTTCAGTGGGGGGTTCAGCTCCCTTGGAAGGTGCTGCTGAGGAACTGCTGTGTGTGAGGACTCACCTGAACTGCTTGTACTCTTTTGTTTCCTCCTCTGGATTACTAAAATGCCTTTTATTACACAGCTCCAGCTGTGCCCAGAGATTCCTTGCTGTGGGTGCTGCACACACTCACGTGAAGGCACCTTTGTTTGGGAGGGTGCAATCACAGCCTCGTTAGGCAAGAGGGGAAAGGATGACCTGAATGGGCTCAGATGCCACATCAGGGCTGGACACCTCTGGAGGCAGCTGGCTCTTCCCAAAACAGGGTCATGCCCCATGGAAAATGTTGGGACTTGTCACCTTGTGAGTTTTGTTTTTTTTTTTTTTAATTTTTTCTTTGTGTTAGAGCTGGGATAAAAACATGGGAGTCATAGTTTTGTGTTCAGACAGTATTTATCAGTTATCTATGGTACAGTCTCAGGAGTTGTGAGCTCTAACAACAAGGCAGAAAATGGAGGTGTCTCTAACTCTTTCCAAGGTTACTTAAGCATAAACTATCCAATAACAAGATTGGATTATTATTATTTATACTTTTAACCCAATAATTGACCACCCAAGGTCAGCAATGTGGCCTTTTTCACACAATTAGAAAATAACACCCAAAACCATGAAGAAGAAGGTCAAGAAGGACTTAGACAACACCCTAAATCCTCCATATTGCCCCATATATATTACTGTAGCCTAAAGCCCAAAATCTAAGTTTCCAGGGTTTCAGCATCACCTCTCCCATAAATCCTGGTGGTTCCAGCTCCTCCTCCTCTGCAGCAGTTCCCTGTGCCAAAGCAGCTCCCTGGGTAGAAGCAACAAGAAGAGTTGTACCTTGAATTGTATGAAAACACCAGCACAATTGTTGCTCTGAGAGTTTTCTTCACCCCTTCCAGTTTTTCAGGATCCCTATGCCTTTACACTTCACATTTTGGACATTACTTTTAGGATGGGTCAAAGCTGGCAAAAGTTTCAATGCCAAAACTTTGAGCAAAATTGAAATGACAGCATTTGTCAGCCACAATGAGTTCTTTGCTGCTGGGAAAGATATTGTTTGAAAGCCCAAAATTTCCCCTCAGAGTGAATTTTCCAGTCAAAGTGTTCCCAATTCAAACTTTTCATGAAATGTCAAAAAAAAAAAAAAAAATCTTAGCCGTACCTAGCTATATTTCCCATAAAATGCTGGATTTCTCTGTTTTTCAAGTCAAATTTGAGGGAAGTATCTCTGATTGGGAAATCCTGGGGGAATGTTCTGCTGGAAAACACTATCCTCCCTGGCAGAGGAGCTTCCCAAAGTGACTCCTCACCAGCCAAAGAACATTTCCCTGGGGAGCTGCTGATGGTCTGATGTTGGAATCTGGGCATTGTCCTGCTCACACACAGAAATTCTGGATACCTGTGGGTGTCGTGGGTGGCCTGGGGGCTAAAGAATCTCAGAGTTCATCCATCCTCTGCCTCTTGCTCTGGGATTTCCCATGGAAATCTTTTGGTGAAACACCACCAGAGCTTCAGAGGGTTCTGGAGTGCTGGAGAAGTTTGGATGGAGAGCAGGAGCCCTGCAAGGGGACAGGCTGAAGCTCAGCTGCAACAGGGATGATGCTGGCTGGTGACAGAAGGTGACAAAAGTCCTTGCAGTCACCCTCCTGAGCTGCTTCTTGCCTGTTTGCAAAGCCCTGTCAAGTCACAAGCCTCAACCCTTTTTTTTTAAAAAAAAGGAAACCAGAGAAATCCTTGTCTTAGAGGGAAGAGAAGGTTTTTAGAAGTGATAGGAAGGCAGGAGGGGAAGTTTTGTCTCCTTTGGGGCAGCTGTGAGTGCTTGTTCACACTCACCATGAGGGATCTGAGCTGATGCCCCTTTCAGCTGCTGTAGTCCCAGTGAAAGGTGCAAAACTCTTCCCTTTTGCCTGTGGGTTTATCCAAGCAACCCCCCTTGCACCTCACAGTGTCCAGCACCACCTCCCAGTGGCTTTCCCTACAACGTGAGGCTTTGGATGCAAGGCTTGGGCTCCCAAAAAAGCACCTGCAGCTCACCTTGAACGCTTCTCCCTTCAAGGATCCTTGAAGGAAGGATCCAAAGCATCTGCTGGGGGCAGCAGCTTTCCTGGGAGAGCTGAGCCTGTGCCTGGACACCTCTCTGGGCACCCTGGCTTCCAGGCCAGCTGCTATCCATGGCATCAGGACCTGGATGACATCGATCCGTGTGACATTGCCCAACTGAAACCCTGCTCCCTCAGGGAGGCTCAGCTTCATTGACTGTGCTTGTTAATATTGTATTATTGGCAGCCAGATGGTCCAGAGACAGGCAGTTTTCATACATTTTACTGATATCCTTCAGTGGAAAATTATTTCCACTTATCTTTCATCCTCACGTGCTTCAGCTGGAACAAAGTGTTAACAGCAGCACCCTCCAGCACCAGCAAAGTCACCACGAGGAAGTGCCTGGCTGGCAAACAGATGTGAAGAGGTGCAATTAAAACAGCTTCTGCGCTGGGTTCAATTAAAACAGCTTCCTGGAATGGATGGGGGAGCAGGAGGAGGTGGTGGGTCCTTCCTGCCAAGCCTGGAAAACACCTGCAGTGGCACTGCTGGGAAGGCTTTACTCCTTGTTCTTTTTGTCCTTCTGTTCCTGACTTTTGGACTGTTCCTTTTTCACTCCAAGAGCTTGCAGTGGTGGGTGCTCAAAACACAAAGCCCCCAGGAGCATCACCAAAAACTTCCCAGGTGAAGCCTCCAAACACAGAGAGATGGGATCTACACAAGTTTCTGAGCCCTTCAAAGTCTAAATCTCATGGGAAATTTAGGTTGGACACCAGGCAAAAATTCTTCTCTTATAGAGAAATTGGGACTGGAATGTTGTGCCCAGGGAGGTGCTGGAGTCACAATCCCTGGACATGTTTTAAAAAAAGGAGGAGGCACCCAGTGCCATGGTTTAGCTGATGAGGAGGAGTTGGGTCACAGTTGAACTGGATGATCTCAAAGGGCTTTTCCAGCCTGGCTCGTTCTGTCACTCTCTGAGTCCTGGGTAGAAAAGTGACAGGTTCTTCAGGAAGGTTTTTAACCAAGAGGTTTTCTGGCCCCCAGAGGAGGTTCAGCCCTGGGAATAGCCAGAAGGGGAACCTCTCCATCGGTGATTTCCCTTGATCCCAGTTCTGCCACTGCCCATTCCCTCCTACCCCTGGGATGCAAATGATGGTGGAGATAAACAGAAAGAAGATCCTGGGCTTTATATTGCCAGAGGAATTGCCATGGATGGTTCTCTGTGCCCTGGGTGTGCAGGGCTGCCCTCACTGGAGGGGAGAGCTGTCCTCAGTCCTGGCTCTGACACCAACTCCCCTGGAGGCCCTTGGCATGTCCCTGCAGTGCCACTGACACCACCTCTGTCATTAACTCCCCTCCCAATGAGCATTGCTGCTGGCAGCCCCAGCTTGAGCTCAGAGGAGGTTTGAGGGTGGGCTGGAGGCTCGAGGGGTGTGGATGGGGTGTCAGGGGAAAGTTCTCTGGGGAATGAGCTGCACTCAGACCCATGGTATTACACAAATGCAATGACTCTGCTATCCCTGTGCCAACTGCAGCTTCAGCCCAGCCTCTGTTTCCTCCTCGAGGTGGGCAGGGTGTAATTTTTCAGGCTTTTAGCCCTCCACGTGCCCAGCCATCCTCCCTGCTGGGCAGCCCTTTAGTTCTGTGAGCTCTTGGAGCTCTCATCCTGCCCCTCCTTCCCTCCTTGGAACACAGCTGAGGGTGAGGGATCCTGGGGGATCCTGGCCCAAGCTGGGCAGCTGCCACTCCTCTCCTGCTGGACAGGCCACCAAAGCCTGGGGGGAAGCCTTTGAGCAGACATCAGGTCTCTAACACCAACAGATTATTTGGATCCTGTTTTAGTTTTGGTTTCTTCTTCTCTGCTGAGGTCAGGATTAAGAAATGGGAAACATAGATTTTGAGTTCAGACTTGGATGTTTATTATTTCTTATTTATTTACAGCCTCACAGGCTGTGAGATCTAACTAGCAGCTTACAGAAATGAGGTAAAATGGAGCACCTCTAACTCTTTCCAAGGTTATTTAAACAATAATTACCCAATAAGAAGGTGACACCTCAATTATTTATATTTCTGATCCAATAATGACCACCCAAGGCCCCCAATGTGCACCTTTTTCACCCATTTACAGAAAACTGCTAATCCTACAAAGAAGAAGAAGCACAAAAAGAAGGACTCAGACAACACCCAAAGCTCTCTATCTTGACTGACATCTTGACTGTATACTAAAACCCCAAATCTAAGATTTCAGAATTCCAGCAGGATCCTACTCAGCATTGCTGGGGTTTGTGGCACCCTGGGGAAGTTTTGGGAAGCACATCTCCCTAAAGAGGAACAGGCATTTCTGAAATGCACACGCTGTCTTGGGCACACTTATTGCAAATTGCAAATTGCTCAGTGCAGGCAGCAGAGGAAGGCCAGGACAGTGAATGCCTATTTAGGGACCTCAGTGAAGTGCTTAAAACAAGGTGAGCTGGATCCTGCCTGAGTGATAGTTCTCAGACCACCACGATGACATTTCTGGGGACATTTCTGGGGATTCAAGGCATTCTGTGATTTGCTGTGGAGGCTTTCCCTCCGTGGCCTGCAGGGTGATTTGGCTGAGCTCAGGGTCCTCCCCACAGCCCTCTTTGCTCAGACTGGGCTGTTCCACACCCAGCAAAGGCTCACAGGGCCCAACCACCCCCTGCCCTGTCCCAGGCCACCATCCAGGGGAGCATGGGGCTCATATTTGTGTCAGCAGTGTCATCAATGTCATCAGTCACGGCACAAAACCTTTAGTGCTTGGCCATAATATTTCACTGTTCTGCCCAAGCCTCAAGTAGCTCATCCTTCCAATATTTTCCTCTTGGGTAAAGCTTCCCCTCCTCCTGGGACCAGTACAAAGCAGGTTTCTGTGGAAGAAACCAGCCCCAGGTTCAGCTGAAACCTTGGCAAACCCAAGCCCCAGACCCCTCCTCCTGGGGGATGCTTCTCACGTGTCTGGACCAGCCCAGGGCCACGCTGCCAGGCAGCAGCTGGGACCTGCTCAGGGATGGAGCAGCTGAGCCCTGGCTTGTTTTATTTTCCTGCTGACCCACCCGTGAGTGCTCCTCTGATGCTGCCACCACCAGCACGTGCTCCCCAGGTCAGCCACACACCGGGAACATCACCAGCAAAACAGCAAACAGATGTCATCCAAGATCATTCATAAATATTTTATAGCAGCCTGTGAGCCCTTTGGTGAAAGACAGAGACCTCAGCCCTGCTCCAAGCTAATTACTGAATGCCTACAAATGCTTCTAATTGGGTCGGTGGCAGAGACAATGTTATTGACAGCAGCAGAGAGAACAGCCTGCTGCTGTTTGTTTGCTTTGCTGTGGATACCCGTGGTAATAAAATGTAAATTGAGGGTGATGCATAAGACTTGGTGGAGAGCTTCTGTTCTGTCTTATTGAATTAACACAGCAACCTAAGGGAAGAGGGAGAGGTGAGGGGATGCAGGGACCTGCAGAGAGGACACAGGCAGGAGCCACTTTGCATTTGGTGTTTTCAGCCAGCTGAAGCCAAGCAGGAGCCATGGAGTGAGGACAGGGATGTTTTCCAGGACTCTAACCCATTTGCTGTCAGATGGAACATCCTGAAACCACCACGCTGCAAACAGGGCGTCTTCCAAAAAAGGATCCTGCTGCAATCAGAGCAAAAATCCCATTTTCTCAACTCTTTCCCAGTGACAGAGATGTCAGCAAATAGGAGATATGAAATGAAGGGGGAGAGGGTGCAGGATTCAAAGAGGCTCCTGTTGCTGGGCTGCCATGTATTTGCCACACACCACTCGTCTCTCAGAGGCTGCAGCGCCGTCCCCATGTCACCAGGGATGATGTGACACTTGATTTGTTGCTGTTGCCAGAGCGTTTTGAGGTCTTTGTTTGAAAGGAGCTTTTATTAAACTTCCTGCGTGCCAAGAACCGCCTGGAACTAATAAATGGTTTAAGGAAAGTGATTTGGGGACATGACAGGAGCTTGGTCCTGCGTGCTCTTGGGCACAGAATCGTGTGTATGTGTGTCTACAAGTGCCTGTAGCTCACAAATTCTCTTGAGAACCCCCTCCTTTTGGAAGCAAAAGACTCCCATGCGAACACAAGTCTTGAAATGGCAATATTTTATGTGCTGGTATTAATCCCCTCTTCAAGCAGCCCGTTTGTTAAAGCTGGGCGAGTTTGGTTTTTGAAGCTGGTTTCTCAAGATGTCATTATCCTCCTGCTGCAGCAGATTAGCGGATTGCTAGGAGGATGCAATTTGAGCTCAATTAATTCTGCTTCAAGTCCCAATTCAGTGTTGCTAAATAGCTCTCAAACCCTCTCATCAGGCTCTCCAGCACTCCAGTGCCTCAGGAATGCTGCCTTGGGACTGGGCTTTACCCCATGCCAGCCACTGGTCCTGTTTGCACCATCACTCCCTCTTTTCTAGAGGACTTCTGCAGGATTTTTTTGCTTAGTTGTTCAACTTTGCATCCAGGGAGCAAACACTGAGCTGGTCTTGCAAAATACCAACCTCAGCATTCAGTTTTTCTCTTTTTTTTTTTTTTTTTTTTTGTATCACTTCCCTTAAGTCAGTTAAACGTTGGCTCAGTCACTTCCATGTCTGCTTGGATACAGCAGTGAGAGGGAATGGCAGAGCTAAGCAGATCAACTATAAAGCAGTGAAATAAAAATCAGGGTTTGGTTTGTTTTTCATTCCTTGGGTAAGGCTTTTCTGGACTGACATAAGCAGGATTAAACCAGAGCATTGACTCAACCTGCCATGCCCAGAGCCTGCGAGTCCTCGCTCGTGTGGTTGGGTTTGTGTGAGGGGAAAATGGGGAGAAGGGAAGACTGTGCAAATCATTCCTCCAGGCAGGAATTGTCATTTCTTTATATGTCTTTGCAAAACCTGTAAAACAGGGCCTGGAGCCAAGACTACTCAAATCATTATTAATCTTGACCTAATTTACAAAGAGGTATCAAGTCCATTTCCTTCCTGTCCTTCCTCTCTCCTCCTTCCTTGCTCTCCCTCTTGTGCTCACAAATACATACTGCACATCCTCTCTCCTGCTTCCAGTCAGCATCTCTTACAATGAGCCCACCTTATTTATTTGTTTAATATGGATTCAGGCCTTACCAGGGAATTCAGCAGCCTCCCAGTCTGAGCTCTCCATTTTCACTGGATGCTCGAGGGAAGAGAGTTTGGGCACCAGGAGAGCATTTAAAGCATCACCATCAGCATGAACAGGGGGGAGGTGACTCTGGTAGCTGCTTTATTTTTGAAGAGGGAGGATTTCTGAAATGCAGGCCATGCAAAGGGGAAAGAAGTGGGGCAGTGGGGGGGATGGAGCTGTTCTCAGTGCACAGGGTGTTTCCAGCAGTTGTGCAGAGAGAGGTAAGGAGCCACAGCAGCTGCAGACTCACCACCCTCAGCCTCCTCTCTCCAAATGCCCAAAGTGTATCGTGACAAAGCCAGAGTGGTAAAACACTGGCACAGTTGCCTGGAGAAGCAGGAACTTCACTGAAAGTGTCCAAGGCCAGGTTGGACTTGGAGCCACCTGGTCTAAAGGAAGGAGTCCCTGCCCGTGGCAGGGAGTGGCACTGGATGACCTTAAAAAATTCTCTTTCAACTCAAACTATCCTGTGACTGTATAAACTCTGAATTGTCAGGTGGGACCACACAGCCCAAAGAACACAAGAACTTGCCCTGAGCTCAAAGGCACCAGTTGAAGTGCCTGTGTTGCTCTCTTCTTCCTCTCACTCTTCTGGATGTCTCAGGGCTTTTCTTCTCTGCTGCCACACACCTGCCCATGTCCTGTG
Organism: Cettia cetti; assembly: GCA_013401135.1. Taxonomy (NCBI): domain Eukaryota; kingdom Metazoa; phylum Chordata; class Aves; order Passeriformes; family Sylviidae; genus Cettia; species Cettia cetti. The sequence goes on from VZUI01096602.1 coordinate 12,931, forward strand.
GCATCACAAAACCCTGTGGCAGGCACAAAGATGCAGATGCTGACACTTCCATGCCCTGAGCTTGATGCTGGCATTGATGACTGTGCCCACAAACCTTTGGAGCTGGTACTGTTTTGCACATGGGCCAGGGGCTGTTATTAACAAGATTAGATATCAATTTATTTCACTCAGAGGGTGGTCAGGCACTGGACCAAGCTCCTCGTGGCAGTAGTCACAACACCATGCCTGACAGAGCTCAGAAGCATTTGGACAATCTCAGGCACATGGTGTGTCCTGCATAGGGCCAGGAGTTGGATGTGATGGTCCCTCCCAGCTCAGCATTTTCTGTGATTCTGTGGCTGCTCAAAGCACTGGTGTTGCACACAAGCAGTTCTGAACACATCTCTCCAGTGAAAGGCAGGAAATGCAGCTCAATGAGAAAGTCAGCTTCAAAGGGATTCCCCTGGCACATTCCAGACCTTTAGCCCATCAGACAGCAGCCTGAAAAAAGAATCAGTCCCTAAAGGTCAGCAGGTGTCACAGCAGCAGCCAGCTGGGGAGTGAAGGACACAGCTGAGGGATGTGGCAGCAGCCACAGGTGCCGCAAAGCAGCAGGGTCCCAAAACACCTCTGCTGCCTCAGTGTAATCTGTTTTCACTCCCCTTTCACAGAATTCACAGAATTCACAGGATCACAGGATCACAGAATTCACAGGATCACAGAGTTCACAGAATCACCAGGTTGGAAGAGACCTCCAAGATCATCGAGTCCAACCCAGCCCCAACACCTCAACTGAACCCTGGCACCCAGTGCCACAT